>JAQGAZ010001332.1:0-31671 GCA_034692225.1 Polydesmus complanatus | reverse complement strand
TGACGTCATGTATGCATTCTCTTAAACGGATGCATAGCGGAAGGTTGACGGAGCGCTATAAGGGTTGTTTATAAATACGAAAATTGTTTAAGGGTACCTTTATTATAACCAAATGCTTTTCCCTTAACTTATCCCCTAAACTATAAGGGACCTTTAAGGGACGACCATGCATATCGCTCTTAAGCCCGTTAAATTATTATCTAACGTAATTAATTTATGTTGCCGCTATCAAAAATGAGCAAAAAATTAATAAAGATTAAAAGAACACGCAAATAAACTAAACTACGCATGCGCGCATCTATATTTTCGATTTACTTTTGATTGTGTTTCAGTACCCAGATAAGTTTTTTTTTTTTTAGAATAAAAAATATTTTGAAGACTATTGTAAAAAAAATAAATAAATAAAGCTAGTAAAATATGACACACGGACTTGCCCACCTTGCACCTCATCTGGTGTAAAAAATTAATTTTTTAAGATAATTAATAAATTTAATTAGAAATATTACAAAAATTAAATTTTTTTTTTTTTTGAAAAATTGCTAAACTTTTAAGGAAATTAATTTTTTTGAATAGTTAAGAAATTACTGTATTAAGTAAATTAATTTTTTTTTTTTAAAAAAAGTCAAAAAAAAATAAGAAATTTTTTTTACCAAAATTAATAAATTTCTAAGAAAAATTTTAAAAAAATAAAAAAAAAAATTTTTTTTGTTGAATAAATACCGGTAAGAAATAATTAGGCAAATTTAAGTTTTTTTTTTTTTTGAGTAAAATTCCGTACCGGTAGCCTGTTAAAAAAAATTTCCACTTTTTTATTTGGCAAAAGAAGGCCCCTTAAAAATTCAGGGCCCCTGCACATTTGTCTTATAATAATAATTATTGCCAGTTTCTTTTTTAAACACGTTTAAATTTGAACCTTCGTAACAAAAAAAGAAGTACAGTACCCAGTAACTGTTTTACAAAGAGAAAAATTTAACCTCGTTTTGTTAATCGCCTTTTAAATCGAGATTAGGAAATCTCGTAGCAACCAAAATACTATCAAATGTCGTCTAAAAAAATCTAAAGCAGATCACAATTTTAATGTAATCTCGCTAATACTTCGCCACCACCCAGGAATGAGTTTTGAATTTAATCCACTGCCGAGCTCAATTCGATCACTTCCGCAGCTCAAGTTTGGTATTGTGACCGACAAGGATTAGGTATAGCGAGCGGAGTGGTCGAGGGTTAATAATTATTGCCGAGCTCTGGTTCAAATCGGATCCCGTCGCCTAGGGACGCGTGAAATTGACCGAGTGACAGCACCTGGTGCTCGGAGGATGTTGCGCAAAATGTTGTCGCCGATGGAAGAAATGTGCCAACACCTAGCGCAAGATCGATGGAATGTGGCGTAAGACGAAATTAATAACACAATTGGTTGTAGGCAAAGTGCCAAGTAGTAATATTAATAATAATTGTTTGGCGCTTTTCTTCTTCACCGATTGAGTTCCGCAAACCAATCCGCCCTCAATTGCAACGCTTACGCAACGCTTTCATCAGCTTATTAACAACGAAGAAACACGAGCCATCCCATCCCTCCTACTGACTAACAGAAGCATTTCTACGCTTGGTTACTTAAGACATAAAATTATGTTAATTTGTAGGTTAATTTTCACGACTCAATCAACTCGCCGTTGCATCAAAAACACAGATTTAATTGAAACGATAGTTATCATAAAAGTGATTATATTCACGCATATTACTCCGAATGATGAAGGGAAAGAGACAAGGGAAAGGGGGGAGTAGAGTAACATTTGTCACGAAGTGCGCGTAGGAGTTTATTGAATAAATCTTAAATCATTTTTAATCACGCCAAATTCTATAACCTTAACAAAAATAAAAAAACGCCCGAAAATGTATATTAAAAAACAGCATAAAATATAAATAATCATAAATCTCTTTTTTCAAGGAGCTTACAGTATATGCGTTTCCGATTTCGCGTTTGTAAACTTTAAATAAGTTAAGGAAAAAAAAACCACTCAGCATTTTTATTTTAAGATTCACTTTAATGTACATGTACAGTAATACCTCGATTAGCGCCGGTAATCCGGAAATATGCCGCACTGTTGGAAACCGCGCTAATCGGGAAATGAAACACACATTATTGGTTCCAAAAAAAAAAAAAAAAATTATCTCCCTCATGTTTTTCAAAAAATAATAAGCAATTATTTAAATGTATTCAGTTCGTTACAATGGGGTAGCTCAGAAAAATTGAAATACTATACCGGTAATTATATTATAAATGGCTGTAGAAAAGCAAGTAAACAGAAAAAAAAACAAACAGATAATTTGTGTATATTAAAATAATTTTGCATAAAATAATTTTTTTTTAGAATTTTTGACAGTTAAAACTTAAAATTTTTTTGGAATTTTCCAACCGCGCTATAGTGAATTCGCGCTGATCGCACCCGCGGGAGAGCTAGGTATTACTATAAGATTTAATTCAATAAATAAACTCAACAATTTTTTTGCCTCTTAGGATTAAAACTTGCTGTAATATTTCTTTGCCACCGGATTTTTAAACTTAGAGAAACCGAAAAAAGTTTTACTAAACGAGAAAAAATGAACCCAAATTTGCTTAACCCCTATGTTAACAGCAACGCAGATTTGTGACACCCTTTAGCTATTGCGGAGTTTTCCTTAATCGAGGTTCAAAGATTTTGTCGAAGCCAAAACTACGGTAGCTTACATGTCTTCAAAAGGAAAAAAGAACACTGGACTAAAACTTAAATCCAGAAAAAAAAAAACCCAAAACCAGTTTAATGTTTTTTTAAACCTCGTTTTAGAAGCAACTACACAGTGCAATAGACCAGCGAAAAACGAGAATTAAAATAACAAAACAAGATCCAAACAAGTGCCAAAATTAATATTTATCTCGTTTTTGGCCCCTTCATTGATTATATAAAACTAGATCACTAGATAGCAACTTATATGCAGGGAGAACATCGTAAACTGCGCGTGCAATGTGTTTCTATGCAAACCATTGTCAAATTAATTCGGTTCTCGAGCTTGTTCTGGATTACAGTATTACAATATCAGTAAAACTTCTTTTTTCTTAATCTAGATTAAGAATTTTCGACGGAAGAGGCGAAGGCCAGAGAATCTAATCCTTACTAATCGTCGAGGTGGAATGTTGAGTGGATGAAAAGAGCGTTACCCTCGTTAATGAATCATTGATCGTCCACCACATGTCAATAAAACGTCAGACGGGAAAAAGATTTATATATATAAAAAAAAAAAAAATAAAAAAAAAAAAGGGAGAAGAAAATGTATTAGCTGAGATGTAAACATGTTCGCGTTGAATATCCTGTTGGAAGGAAATGAGCGTTCGATAAAGCACAGGAGTGGATAACCTTCGAGGAAACTGTTGCATCCGTCGCCACCGCACGCACACTCTCGTCGGATTCAGCGCGAATCTTATACAAGTACATATGCAATTCATCACAATTAACATTTATCTTAATACAAAATGATAGTCATTGCAGCCATTGAAACCCCTTTCATCTCCCTACCCAGCCAGCCAACCAACCAACCACGACCCCTTCAACGCCGAGACCCTTCATCCTTCTTCAGAGCCTCCTGGGGAGATTAAGCACAACGCTAGGCATAAAAACGCTTTTATAGCGCGTGCTGACATTTTAACTATAATTACTTCCGGTCATTTTTTAAAAATCTCTTAGAAAATAAATCAATTTAAAATCATGAAAGGTACATACAGCGTAGAACAAAAATGTAAATTTTTTTTTATCTCCAGTTTACAGGGCATTCGTAAAAAAACGAACCCAACTGAATTATTATATTAAATCTTTTCAATAATGTAAATTTTTTAATGAGACATTTTTTTAAAAACATTTTATAGTTCTATTGTGGGTTAAAATTTCCACCTTTGACCACAACACCCTCAGCAAGACGAGTATTATGCTCATTCACTTAGCGCTGCATTGATTCCAGCTTCATTGACTTTCATGTTTTATTCCTTGTTTTATAAACCTTTTCTTGTTTCACATCCCACATTTTGTAATATTCCTAATTTAAATCTGGGATATTGAACGATTTCGATGAAGTTGGAATCAATGCAGCCAGGCATAGTGAGAGTGGGTCTAATGCTTGTGTTGAGACCGAAACAAAATATTTTAAACGCAAAATAGAACAATTAAATTTTAAAAAATAATAATAATAAAAGTCAAGTTTTTCCATGTGTCATTCAAATAATTTCAATTATTAAAAAGAATTTAATTCTCATTCAGTTGGCTAAGTTTTTCCATGAACAAAGTGTATTTTGATCCTTCCAATTTTTCTGTTTACATGTAAAATATTTAAGAACAAAACAACTCGAAAAGTGTTTAGCAATGTAGGCTACATTTATTTAAAAAAAAAACCAACATTGCATTTTCGTATTTACTTGAAATACATCTTGCGACACAAACTAGTCATTTCAGCCAGTTAAATAACGTGAGTTGAACTACCGTAGTTTACATTACAGTACTGTTATTAACAAATCAAATAAAATTCTCGTTATTTATACTTAACATTTTTTTTTTAAGGTTAAATCTTCCCCCCTCCCTCCCCTCTCTTTCGCAAAATGATAGTGCGAAACGTATCTTCGACATTAATTTAAATGATTTCCTTATTATTAGTTTTAAAAAATTTGTTTAAATTTGCATTCTTGTTTTTTTTTTTTTTTTTTTTTCGTTGAAGCTTCCATATTTACCACGTTTATCACTTTGAATATTTTTTTCGCCAATCGATTGCATTATTAGAACTACATCGAATCAGCTTCAATGTTACATTAAATCGGTCATTCGTTTGACCGGCAATCCGCGATCATTCATCCGAATCGAAAACACTTCTTATCATTCGATTAACATTGCTAACAAATGAGCAACGATTAAAAACAGTGATAAGCTTAGCGCTCGTTTTTACCAGGCGAACACAAAACACCTGCTTTTAGACAAATTCCAGAAAAATCATTTTCACCCAGGGAAGCAAAAAAAAAATGAACGGTCTGCACATTTTCACTCAAAAACTTGTCGAAATCTGATCCAACGTTTCGCTCTTATTATTTCGGGAACATCTCAACTTGTCAAGAGTCTCGACCATCCGCGATAATTGAAACAAGTTTAAAGCAAAAAAATGCAAATTCAGCGATGAATTTTCGTAATGCAAAAACGTTTTATCGAACACAAACCTTGAAAGGGTTTCGAAAACTTTAAGCGGCATCCACACTACGCCAGTTGGTTGATGTCGGTTCCATAAGTGTTTTATAATGTTAGCTTCTGTTTCATAAGTGTAGCGTGCGTTTTTGAGTGAGCGTGTGTTTTCAAATTGTTTTTGAAAAGTAAGTTAATGACACACGCTGAGTAGGGGCACTGGCACGGTTCCCTTTGAACCAGGGTTCCGTTACCAGACGCTGTTTCAAATGGGCATTCCAATTATTGGCACACGACGACGACGACGACACTTTCTCCCTCTCCAACCACTGGCCTAGTGGGAATGCGGCTTTACGGAGTGACAAGTGCCAGCAAAATTCAACGTCAACAAATTTGTTTTCGGTGCCATATCCTCAAAATAAAGCACTTAAAATGTTTATTACAAAATTAATAAGTCTTACGCTTGAAAGCGTACAGTAAAAATGTTCTCCATCTATTGCGCATGTACAATACTTATTGTACTCCACCCTGGGACATACCGTAGCGTGGAAACAAATTGCACTTCATTCGAAAAATGCTCAATATTTCATCTCAAAAAAAAAAAAAAAAAATTCATTCATAAATTTGGTTTTTTTCATTCATAAATTTTACCTTTTTCATTTTTCGCTCATAAATTTTTTTCCGTTTTTAACCCAAACAATTTCGTCATATTTCACTTTATGAGTTTCTCTTTAAAATGACACCGTTTTTAACATTTTATCTCTGCTAGTTTTTTTTTTTTTTTTAATAATTGAAAGGCTGAAATTTGAAAATTACTTATTCAGCGCCCGGTACATGTATCTTAATTTTTCATTCAAAGTATAATTACCTGGTGCACCGGCACCATCTAGCACCAACCCTCTATTACAAATTCAAATTAATTGCAAATCGTGTATTTCCAGTTTCAAATATTCGCCAACCGAATTTAAATACCTGTGCATATTATTATAATAACTTCACATATTTTTAATACCGCAGTAAGCTAAGTTTTGCTTCCCACTCAATTTTTGCTTTTTTAATGACTAATAAATTTTTTTTTTTTTTTTGAAAAAAAAAGAAGAAAAAAACAAAACAATACGAATTCTTTTTTTAAAAAAAAAAAAATTCGTCTCTTTCCTAACATAGATTATTATCCCCCAAACGTCAAACATTTAGAGGTTAAGAGTGAGAGAAGTACACGTAACGGTATTATTAGTCCCACACACTTTTTAATACCTAACTTATAAAAAACAACAACGATTAAAAGTTGTTTTAGTGTGACATCTTAAAAGATTTAACAAACTGACGCCCCGTAAACACACCTGACGTCACCGGCAACGCTCAAATTCAGGCTAGTGGGTCGAATCGTCGCGAAACCTCAACGCCGACGCCAAATGACGTCACGAACGCCGGCTGTTTCATCTACCACGCAACGCGCTTAAATAACTTTCAGATTTATTATTATTATGATTTTAATCTATTTCAGTCATTTAGAAAATACATTTCCCAACCAACTTATGCGAGCATTTTTTCTGGTTTCGAGAGAATTTTTCTGGCTTAGAGAGTATTTTTTTCTGGCTTAGAGAGTATTTTTTTCTGGCTTAGAGAGTATTTTTTTCTGGCTTAAAAAGTATTTTTTTCTGGCTTAGAGAGTATTTTTTTCTGGCTTAAAGAGTATTTTTTTCTGGCTTAAAGAGTATTTTTTTCTGGCTTAGAGAGTATTTTTTTCTGGCTTAGAGAGTATTTTTTTCTGGCTTAGAGAGCATTTTTTTCTGGTTTAGAGCGCATTTTTTCTGGTTTATTGGACACTTTCTGGTAATTTTTTAACCAGCTGACGTTCTCATTTTCACCTGACACGCGACAAGATGGCCGTGTAAGTAGATGGAGTGGCGTTTGAATCGAAACACCTAGTCAGCGCAGCGTCGCATTTATCGATAGACGTTCACATTGAAACGCGTGAAGGCGGAAAGAGTTAGAAATCGGGTTGTTTACAAAACATGATTCTAGGTTAAGCGCGTTGATCGGTGGGCAGTGGGTGCAGGTAGGGCGAGTGGGCGGAGAGACCTTCACAACGCCATCCGCTCCACTCACCTTACTACAATCAGCTCCAACTTTCATTCATCCAATTTTTAATGCTAATCGAATTTTAATAATGGATGAAAGCGATTAAAGCACGCTGTATGACGTCAGACGGGATCAGCCGTAATATAATAGCCATCGATGTTGATCTCGAAAGTTCAAACAAAACCTTCCACAAATTAACCTTATAACGTAGGAGAGTACATTGTCAATGGTTTCAACATTTTACACTTTCTACGCAATTAGGGGGAAAAGAAATGTTTCTTAACATATTATGATTTTCTTCCACAATTCGTGACGTGTCTTCCGGGGGAATAACTACTCTTATCATCCCTATCTCTCGGAAGTTCACAAAAACTTTTTTTTTTAAAAGAAAATGTTCCTAATTTCATAAAAATCGTTTCTAATAATTTTATGAAGATTCGTTTTTAATGCTATAAAATCGTTCTTAATTTCGAGAAAGCCGTTCTTAATTTAGGAAAAAATCGTTCTTAATTTATTGAAAATCGGTCTCAATTTTAAAACTTTAAAAAAACGTTCTTAATATTGGGGAAATCGTTCTTAATTTTGAGAAAATCGTTCCTAATTTTATGAAGAATCTATTTAAAGCTATGAAAATCGTTCTTAATACAGTATAGCATTGGGAAAATCGTTCTTAATTTCGAGAAAACCGTTCTTAATTTTGGGAAAATCGTTCTTAATTTTATGAAAATCGTTCTCAGTTTTAAAACGTTCGTTCTTAATGTTGGGGAAATCGTTCTTAATTTTTTAAGAAAATCGTTTCTAATTTTATGAAGAATCTATTTAAAGCTATGAAAATCGTTCTTAATACAGTATAGCATTGGGAATATCGTTCTTAATTTCGAGAAAACCGTTCTTAATTTTGGGAATATCGTTCTTAATTTTATGAAAATCGTTCTCAGTTTTAAAACTTTCATTCTTAATAATTCTAAAAAAAATCGCTCTTAATTTGATAAAAATCGATCTTATTTCTAAGAAAATGTCCCAATTTTCAAACAAAATAATTATTTAAAATTTTACGAAGTTCAGTTTCTAATTTTATAAAAAGCGCTCTATTAAAACGCAATTCTGCACAGCATTTACAAAGATTTTCACACAAATATATTAAAAATTAATTTCGTGAATAAATGTACATATATGTACATTTAAAGTACATTTTCATTTTTCTGATTAAAATAAAAAGCGGAAACAAGTTTTTCCTGCCAATTTATTTATCACATTTCCTATCAAACTAATGGTGTAAAAATTTACCCAAACACAACTTTTCCTTTCATATACAGGAAAAATTAAAATAAAAATTAATCAAAAATTTTTACAGATAATTGAAGCAATTAATTCACGATTACAATTCATTTTTTTTTTTTGTAATCATAATATTTGTTTTGAAATATATATTTCAACATAAAAATTGTTTTCTTCCCTCTAATCTCAGTTATACTGACATCTATCTATTAATGAGAACGTAAACACCCGTGTTGCAGGGGGGTAATTAGCGCGGGTTGAAATCCCCCGCAAAAAGCGGATTTGTCGAAGGCGTCGATATAAATGCCATTGTAACGAAGACAAGTCCAGCCCTATCGCATCTCCCAACGTTAAGGTAACCGAGACGCCTCATTTTGGCAAGTGAACGGCAAGGTCTCTTCACCACGTCACTCGGCGTCATCAACTCTCATTCGCATACTGTTCTATTCCTAGTTCCCCGAACGAGAAAAGAAAAAAAAAGAGCAGGGTTTCGGGTCTGCTTGGAAATGTACCAAAAGCACATTTTGATCAGGGCCACACCGCACTCTCTCTCTTCTCTCCTTCTATCATTCACTTAACGAGCGGAACCCCAAAATGGAAACTTGAAATAGGAACGAGCGACGACCACGCACACACCATCAAAATATATTCACTCTTTTTTATTTCTATTTCCAATCGCATATTTCCCGTACTCAAAAATTAAAATAATAATTAGCATAAGTTGGGGGTTTTGGGGAAAGCGCCGCTCGTCAAAATTAAACGCCAGCTGACTTTTAGAAAAATTAAAGTAATTAAAGCAAAAACCAAAAATAAATAAATAAATAAAATAAAACACCTTAAGGGAAGAAAAAAAAGTCTGCAAACTCAAAAAATAAAACAAGCGTTAAGCATAAAATTATCGTTCGTTAATTCAAAAAATAAAATCTATGAAGTAGAAATAACAATAAATAAATCATTAAACTTCATTAGTTACAAAAAAAAAAAACCTAATAATTATCTAAATTATTGAATAATCTTCAAACAACTATCAAATAAATACTAGAAATTAATAATAAAATCATTAAAAATAATCTCTAAATTTAAATGTCTCTTTTAATTAAAAAAAACACATCGGTCATTAATAGTAATGCTTGATTGAGTAGGAGAGAATTTTTTAAAAAAGAGCTGAAAGTGCCATTTTTAAAAAAATTCAAATCGACCTTTTCGGTACTTTCATCCTATTTTATTTCTACACCTCGTAATTATCATTAATAAACATGGAAATGCAACGTAGAAAGTAAAAATTGAATATTTTTTATCGGCGATGTTTATTGAAGTGACTAATCTTTCATTTCCTCCTTCTCCTCATTTCATAACTTTCAATTTATTGACTTTCGTTAATACACAGTACACACACACACACAGTCGAGTCACGTAGGAAATCGCAAACGTAAAAACTTCTTCCAAAACAAAAATAAAAAAAAAATTAATTTCACACTTTTCCTAAATCGTTTTAATAGCTTCCACTATTTCGTCATCAATAATTATTTTTTCATTTTACGCTTTCTTTTTCTTTCCTCATTCAAATCCAATAACATAAACAGCTGAAAACAACACGAGCTTCAAACTCAAAAAAAAAAAAATAGTATTTTAAAATTATTAGCAAAAAATTAATTAAAAAACCATTCGAAAAAATACATAAACATTTTTAATCTTAATAAAAATTAATATCAATTTTCCAGAATTTTATCCCTCAAAAAAATTATTTGGAGATTAACATCTTGGAAAAACGATTATCAGTTTTTTAAAGACTTTCTCTATCAAAATTCAGCATCTAGCCTCATTTTCCTTCCTAAAAATAAATTTTTTTTTTAGCCATAAAAATTTGATTACCCATAAACTAATTTTCTCCGAGAGATGAAAAAGATGTTCGATTGACTATATTTTTTCTTTAAAAAAAAAAAAAAAAAGTTTTTAGTTCCACCTCGAGGCAGGCTCATTTTTCGTCTTTCGTTCGCTGTACATGTACTTACTATCAAACCACTACTACACTATTACCAGTCGAGGAGTTAACATTCCAGTTGAGTAACCAAGTCGAGAGAGAGAGAAATAAAAAAGCGAAAGTTGTTCCTTTGGAAGTAAAAATGTAAGCGCACTTCCGCAAACAAAACGAAGAGAAAAGAGGTGGTTGGTGTTGTGGGCAGAGGGAACCCGAATTCCAATCAAACTCACCCGTGCTTGCTCACCTACTACTCCTCCTGCTGCTGCTCCCGCTTCATCATCTCGCATTAGAATAATGATTTTATTAATTACGAATAACTAAAATTAATTAGCTCGTAAATTCAAACATTTTACACGACACTGGAAGAAAGTAAAAAGCAGGAGAAAAAAATATCGAAATATGAAACGTACAACAGGTAACTCCGGTGGCTTTTCGTTCGCTGCTAACCCTTAGCTTGAAACAAATATTGATTAATAGTGAAATCATGAAATTGTGTTTACAAAAAGACTGAGTTTGTCGAGTGATTAGTAAGGGTAGAATGAGGGAGAGAGAGAGAGGGCGAGTGCGCTAGAGAAGGCAGTGACCACGAAAGAAACCCCCTCGAAGCTCTGACCAGCTTTCGTCGTCGACATTTCTCTGGCCAAACTATACTCTCGCGCGAAAATTTTTTCAGAAATAAAAATTATTATTTACCTTTTCTTTCGCTCTTCCTGCGTGTTTTTGCATCACTTTCGTAAAACCTCCTTTAACGTCCGCCATTTCAATGTGATGTATTATTTTCCAGCGTTAAATTCCGACGGACACAAACTCAAACACTTCACTTCACTTCTGTAGTTATTTTATTTATTTATTTTTTTTTTTTTGGAGGCTGCGAATTCGAGTGCGCGGCTCCACTGTATCGATTTTGTAACCTTCAATCTTCGATACTATCGATTTACGTTATTCATAATTTATTTATTTGAGTGTATTAATTAATAATTATACGGTTATATTTTATTTTATATTTTATATAATTTTATTTAAAATATAATTTTGTAGTTATTTGTATCTTTATTATTTAATTTATTTTAAGAAATTTTACATATTATAATAATAGTATTGCCCTCTTGCGGCAAAACGTGAAAATATGCTTACCACTACATGTAGTGGTATTTGATATTCATTATTTTTAATGCGTTATTTTAAAGTATATAAATTTAAATAATATTTTTTATTTATTTTTTAATTCGATTTATAAAATTATTAGTTAGAAAATTGTGAGTGCGGAACTGCTCCGTCAGCCATATTGGGAAGCCTGCAAAAAGTTTCGACTCCTCGTATGTGATTGGGTAATAAAGCGTTGTTTTTGTATTCTCTATAGTTTATAATGCGATAACCATTTACTAATGCGATTTTAATTAACATCTCTATATTAAAAGCGTAAAGATTGTTTATATTGATCGATCGACTTTGCGTAGACTAAAAACGAACAATGGTGATCGAACAAGTTACGGACGTGGAGATGAAATCGGCTGACAGCCCGGCGGTTGAGACTGTGGAAGCCGAACCCAAAGTGGATGCGGATTTGTTAGCCATTGACGGTAGATAGATATTTAAAGTTATTGACGTTTTATATTTACGAGTATTATCGCCTGTTTGTAGACATAAAGGAACATGCCCGACTCATTGAAAAAGGAGCCACTACCAAAGAACCTGGATTCATTCTCAGAGTGCTTCGTACGCTGATGTCCACCAGAAAGAAGTTAAATCCAAATGTTTTGCGGAAAGTTATTCAAGGATTTTATACTCACTCTGCAAAGGAGCGTGATTCTCTTCTTTCGTTTATTGATGAGGTATAAATTCAACTTTACAATTACAATACAGTACGGTAGTTATTGTATTTATTAATTGTTGTATACATGTAATCAATGTATCGGTGTAGCTTGTATTACAATCTACATTACCATGTAATTATCCTACAAATACTAAAACCTAAGTATTAGTTGATCAAGTTTATTTTAATGAGTAAAACAAAATGAAATTTTGCTTATTCATGTTGCTTGAGTTCATTACTGTGCTTGACGTGTTGTGGAAACATTTTGCTAAGATTACATTACAGTACATGTATTTTGCTAATAAATGGCAAATTTTCAGCATAGAATTAATTATTTTAATAGTGTTTATTCTTTTTGTTTCAGCCGATGGAAAGCGACGGTCCAGTTGTAAGCATCCGAAGTAGAACTGGAAAATCTATTTCTTCTCCGCTGTTACCCGAAATGGATGTTTACATTCATTTATTAGTTCTATTGCATCTGTTGGATCACGAGAAAAATGATCTTGTAAGATTTTGCTTGATCTGTGTATTAATTATTTGCATTTAATTATTCGTATATTCAATTTTCAAAGGCTGTGAAGTGCTCTGATCTTTTGATGCAAAAATTAAACGCTCAAAACAGACGCACTTTGGATTTATTGGCTGCTAACTGTTATTTTTATCATACACAAAGTTACGAACTCACTGGACAGTTAAGGAAAATTAGAAAGTAAGTGAAATAATTTTTTTTAAGGGGTTTTTAAAGATATTTTTAATGTTTTTTCTTTTAGCTTTCTGCATAGCAGACTCAGAACTGCACTCTTTAGAAACAATTTAGATGGACAAGCAGTTTTGTTCAATTGTTTACTGCGAAATTATTTGCATTATAATTTATACAGCCAGGCTGATAAATTGGTGTCCAAATCAGTGTTTCCAGAATCAGCGGCGAATAGTGAATGTGCTAACGCAACGAATTTAGACCATGTGGTGCTAGACACACCAAATGCAGTTTATATAGCTGTTCATGATTCACGATCAGGCTATATATCTGACTCTGAAAAACAATTTCCTAATTATTCTTATTTCGATAAAAATAGGATGGATCCCACTGAAGGAAGTGAAGGTATGAGACATATGATTAAGTTTGTAGTAGAATTAGAAGAAAGACAAGAAGAATTAGAAGAAAGACAATTAAAATTAGAAGAAAAATTTAACAATTTAATCACAACAGTAAAAAGAATAGAGGTAATGTTAAATCATTTAATGGACACGCAAGTTGAGAGTGATATATCTGCCACCATATTGGGTATTTTGCCACCATCCATCACTGAAGGAGGTGAGGGCATAAGGGATTTGGTAAAGTTTGTAAGGGAATTAGACGAAAGACGAAGAAGATTAGAAGAAAGACAAGTAAAATTCGAAGAAAGACAAGTAAAATTAGAAGAAAAAGTTAACACTTTAATCACAATAGTAAAAAGAATAGAGGCAATGTTTAATCATTTAATGGGCACACAAGCTGAGGGTGATCGATCTACCACCATATCGACTAATTTGCCGCCATCTATCACACCTATTGCTGTGAGCCCGACTATGCTCAAAGCTGAAAAAGCTCCTGATCGTGAATTCCGTGCACAACGCCTCATGCGACTTCAATTTCAATTTGAAAAGTACACTCAACACCTATTTCGATGTTCTTTAATTGGGGATGGGAAACAAAAAATTGACAAGAAAAAAAGTGAGACATTAAGTAAACGTAGATGTATCTTGGAGATTGCTCAAGAAATACCCGCCATTGCTGAAAATCTTGACAATCGGAATCCTTCATCTGTAGATGCTCTGAGCAGAGAAGGTTTGTTTGAAAGTAACGAAATAATAATTATTAGTAATTATCTTATTACAGCAGAAACTCAAAGAGAAAATGTTGGTCAAGGACAACATGCAATAATCTTACCTGTAGGAAGAGAATCCAGTTTGAGTTTAATTTCATCTACTTCTGCTGTTGATTCTGAGATTGCCACTCAAGCTGAGAATGAAAGTTTGAGTGGATCCACAGAAGGTAATGTCAATCTAAAAAAGGAAAAAAGGAGATGTAAAAAGAGAAATTTATCACATTTGGAAAGTGGGGAAGAAGAAAGAAGTCAAGGTTCTGTCTTACAAACAATCCCTATGCCATTGGCAGAAGAACAGCCACATTCAGCGATTGAGCTGCCTTGTTACGATTTTACAAATTTGTTACAATTGTATTTGCTGCAAGATATGTCACCATCTAATGGGACAACTCTACCACCACAAGGACTTCCTCCTGTTGATTTGTCATTCATTAGAGCGAGAAATCTTGTGATGGATTTCCGTGAATGGGTTAAAAATGACATGTTTCCGCAGCTTTTGGATAGGTCAGTGCCTATGGATATTATTCCTCAGACAGCTGCAATGGACAAAGAACCACAGCCCTCTAAGAGTAATCAAGCTCAAGCAAATACCCAACAGGTTGGTGAACTGTCTTTGGTTTCTTCTACACCATGTTTTTCTGTACTTGATGGTGGTTCCTACGCTGGAATTACTCTCCCACTAGAACAACTAATGCATGACCCTAGAATAGATGAAAAGTCACTGCCTCCACTACCTGTGGATTTGCCAGAGCCACCACCTGGTTATACATTCCGTAGGTTTCGAAAAGCTGAACCTATTTTTGAATCAGATCCAGCTCCTGAATTGCCTGAGCAAAGTGAAGTTGACCATCTAGCAGCTCATTCTCGTAGGCGTGTTGTTGGATTTCGTTATGTTAATGGTATCGAGTTGGTTGCATTACCTGTACCAGATAAGGATAATGAAGCTTAAGTATTATGCATATTTATTATTTCTATATTGCCTATCCACTCCTTTTATTTCAAAAATATATTTTTTTTTTTTTTTGCACTTCCAGTAGCTTCAAGAAGGGAGCGAGTGTTGTGGCCTTGTGCATAATATATAATATAGCAAGTTTATGTTGTGATGTGTAAGATAAGAGATAATACTTAATCAGTTTTTTATTCAATATAAAATCATAACATGTAGCCAGTAGTCTTTTAGAATTGCATAGGTAGTGTGTTATTTAATATTACACCATGTTGTTACCCTACTCTTAATATACCTTTCTTACATTGAAGGAAGGGAGTTTGAATGTAACTTTCATTTATGTATTTTCATTAAGAGCGGTTATTCTCTACTAAACAATAATTTTATTAAACTGTGTTTATAACAATAATTATATTTGTTTTGATGTGTGTTATTTTTAAGTTTTCACATTGAATACTTACAACTTCATTATAACTATATAGCGAATAATAGATAGAAACAACAAACAATGGAAAGGTAAGAGAAATTAATTTTTTATTTCTAAAAAGACAAACCAGAAGTCACTTTTAACTAACTTAAACTGCCAAGTGGTCGAACTCAAAAGTAAAAGTGCCCCTGTGTGGAAACTAGTTAAGCTTGGCCACCAAAAGACACTCTTAACAGTCCGCCATTTCAATGTGATGTACAGTGTATTCTTTTTCAGTGTTAAATTCCGATGAACACAAACTCAAAACACCTCACTTCTGTAGGCCCTAGTTATTTTATTTATTATTTTTTTTTTAAGGCTGCAAATTCAAGTGGGCAGCTCGACTGTATCGATTTTGTAACCTTCAATCTTCGATACTACTGATTTACATTATTCATAATTTATTTATTTAAGTGTATTAATTAATAATTATAAAGTTATATTTTATACAATTTTATTTAAAATATATTTTGTAGTTATATGTATTTTTATTATTTAATTTATTTTAAGAAATCCCACATATTATAATAATAGTATTGCCCTCTTGCGGCAAAACGTAAAAATATGCTCACCACCAGTGGCGCTGTCGTTTGAAAAAAATAATTAATGTTATAGTGTTTAAAATTAATTAACAAATTAAATTTGATAAGCATTATTTTTAATACGTTATTTTAAAGTATATAGATTTAAATTATATTTTTTATTTATTTTTTAATATGATTTATAAAATGATTAGTTACAAAATTGTGAGTGCGGAACTGCTCCGTCAGCCATATTGGGAAGCCTGTAAAAAGTTTCGACTCATCGTATGTGATTGGGTAAGAAAGCGTTGTTTTTGTATTCTCTATAGTTAAGCGATAACCATTTACTAATGCGATTTTAATTAACATCTCTTACTGATATTAATAGCGTGAAGATTGTTTATACTTTATATTGATCGACCGACTTTGCGTAGACTAAAAGCGAACAATGGTGACCGAACAAGTTACGGACGTGGAGATGAAATCGGCTGACAGCCCGGCGGTTGAGACTGTGGAAGCCGAACCCAAAGTGGATACGGATTTGTTAGCCATTGACGGTAGATAGATATTTAAAGTTATTGACGTTTTTTTTATTTACGCGTATTATCGCTTGTTTGTAGACATAAAAGAACATGCCCGACACATTGAAAAAGGAGCCACTACCAAAGAACCTCGATTCATTCTCAGAGTGCTTCGTACGTTGATGTCCACCAGAAAGAAGTTAAATCCAAATGTTTTGCGGAAAGTTATTCAAGGATTTTATACTCACTCTGCGAAGGAGCGTGATTCTCTTCTTTCGTTTATTGATGAGGTAAAAATTTAACTTTACAATTACAATGCAGTACGGTAGTTATTGTATTTATTAATTTTTGTATACATTTAATCATTGTGTCGGTGGAGCTTGATGTAGTTATCTTACAAACACTAGAATTTAAGTACATTATTAGTTGATCAAGTTAGTTTTAATGTGTAAAATTATATGAAATTTTGCTTATTCATGTTGCTTGAGTTCGTTATTTATAGGGCTTATCGGGTTGTGGAAACATTTTGCTAAGATTTGTTAATTGTACATGAAGATTTAATGTGAAATTTTTATAGTTCTCTTAATTAGACTCGGCCAATTGGCAAATTTTAGTATTGAATTAATTATTTTAATAGTGTTTATTCTTTTTGTTTCAGCCGATGGAAAGTGACGGTCCAGTTGTAAGCATCCGAAGTAGAACTGGAAAATCTATTTCTTCTCCGCTGTTACCCGAAATGGATGTTTACATTCATTTATTAGTTCTATTGCATCTGTTGGATCACGAGAAAAATGATCTTGTAAGATTTTGTTTGATTTGTGTATTCATTGTTTGCATTTAATTATTCGTATATTTTATTTTCAAAGGCTGTGAAGTGCTCCGATCTTTTGATGCAAAAATTAAACGTTCAAAACAGACGTACTTTGGATTTATTGGCTGCTAAATGTTATTTTTATCATACACGAAGTTACGAACTCACCGGGCAGTTGGGGAAAATTAGAAAGTAAGTGGGAAAATATTTTTAAGGTGTTTTTAAATTTATTTTTAATGTTTTTTTCTTTTAGCTTTCTGCATAGCAGACTCAGAACTGCAACCCTTAGAAACGATTTCGAAGGACAAGCGGTTTTGCTCAATTGTTTACTGCGAAATTATTTGCATTATAATTTATACAGCCAGGCTGATAAATTGGTGTCCAAGTCAGTGTTTCCAGAATCGGTGTCGAATAATGAATGCGCTAGGTTCCTTTATTATACCGGTAAATACGATGATTTGATAAATTGTGAAGGATCTCCGTTTGACGAACGATTTTAATGTTTAGGTCGCATCAAAGCTATTCAATTGGAATATTCTGATGCGCATCGAAACTTATTACAAGCGATACGAAAAGCACCTCAACATACCGCTGTTGGTTTTAAACAAACAGTAAGTAGTATTTTTTTTTTTTTTAGTTTCAGCGAGTTTAAAATAGCTTTCATTTTTTTTTTGTTTGGTTAAAAATTCGTTTTGTTTATTTCTTTACAGGTGCATAAATTGGCTATTACTGTTGAATTGCTTTTGGGTGATATCCCCGATCGCGCTCTGTTTAGACAGGATTCACTTCGTCGAACATTACAACCGTATTTCCAATTGACACAAGGTTAGTTTTAGATTTTACTGTTCTGCTAAAACCGGTTTTTTCTTTTTTTTAATTTGACATTGGTGGCTTTTAAACGCGTAGTAATAGTCAAGCTATATGTGCAACAAGAGAAAAAAAATATTTAGATTTCAAAGAATAAAAATAGTAGAAAATCATATTGCAAATATTTAGTATAATCTTATTGGAAAAAAACGATTTTGAAATTTGATTGTAAAATTTTAACTATGATTTTATTTTTCAGCTGTGAGAACGGGTAATTTGGCACGCTTCAGCGAAGTGTTGGAAAACTTCGGACCTCAGTTTCAATCGGATCGAACGTACACCTTGATTTTACGATTGAGACACAACGTTATCAAGACTGGCGTGAGAATGATCAACTTATCGTATAGTCGAATTGCTTTCAGCGACGTTGCTCAGAAACTTCAACTGGATACTTCCGAAGATGGGGAATATATAGTTGCCAAAGTAAATTTTTCTGTTTTATTTGAGTAAATTTAAAAAGCGTTGAAAATGTATTGTTATTTTAACAGTCTATTCGAGATGGAGTAATTGAGGCAAATATCGAGCACGACAAAGGATATATGAGGTCTAAAGATAACATCGACATCTATTCAACAAAAGAACCTCAAGGTGCCTTTCACCAAAGAATTACTTTCTGTTTGGAAATTCACAACCAGTCGGTTAAGGTACTGTATTTTAAAATTATAAAACTTATTATAGGGGCGAAAATATAGAGTAGAATTACTTGTTGGAAATTGTTGTGATTTAATAAAATAATTTAAGTAGGGGAGCTGTAGAGAATTTTTTGTAGATTAATTTGAGGAATGGAAATAAAAATAGGCTGAAGGTGCAAAAATTGAAACTTTTCTTTAAAACGGTTGGCCATAATACGGCTGCGGAAAAGAATAAAAGAACAATTCGGTTTATTTTGGTGCATAAATTGCCTACTACGTAGCAGGGAGAAATCATTAAGGTGAAAATAAAAAATAAAGTCGGTTTTCTAGAGATGAACTTCTTTGCACTTTCAATCTACTTTATTTCCATTCTTCGTTTATTAGTTCAATGGATAGAATTTTATTAAAGTTATTAATATTAAATATGTTTTTTCTTTGTAGGCCATGCGATTTCCACCCAAATCTTACAATCAAGATTTAGAATCTGCTGAGGTAAGAAAAGTGCCGGTAATTAAAAGACGTTACCGGTATTAATATTTTGCATTATATTATTTTGTTATTGGTTTCCACAAAAAAAAAATATTACATTTAAGTCTTTAATTAATTTACGATTGTTAATACATTTCTTCCATACATTAATTTTATCTATTGGCATTCATTAGAAATAATGCGCACAGTTGATATTTGCAAAAATCTTTTTTTTTTTCTTTTACGAATATGTTGGTTACAATTTTGCTACGAATGTAAACGTAGCTGAACGCAATAAAATAAGCAAATTTAAGTTTTGGAAAACGATATATTTTTGGCAGTGCAGCATCTTATTTGTTCAGACGAGTATTATTATTTATATTTCATATCTCGACGAAATCTGTGCCCTAGACAGGTTCTGTATTATTTTTATTAGACGCCTTTTCAACCCCTTTTCGGTTTACTCCGTAGACCTGTTTTTATGCATTTTTATGTCTGTTGGCATTTTTACACGAACCAAGGGTCGCTTTACATGAGGTGTGTGCGGTTTCTACGAGCCCCAACTTCCACAACTCGAAATCTCGTTTTCTATTGAGTATTTACACCAAAAAACGAGAACATAATAATAATAATAATAATCGAGGGAAAAATGTTGTGAAGGAAAAGCGGAAAATGTCTACTACCCTTTTCCATCGGGTACCCACACCCCACATTAGTCGACATGTGAATTTGTCGCTCTCTCTCTTTTTTTTAATGGTTTTTTGTGGTTGAAAAGCCCTTTTCAATTCTCTGGGTTTTTCCTTTTTATGAGGGCTTTTGTGCAAAAACTACCTGCTATTACGCACTCTTACCTGTTCGACAGTTTTTATACACTTGCCTCGTTTATCATGTTTTTTATTATTATTGTTATTATTATTAACGTTTAGTAAATTTTTTGTGTGTTTTTTTTCTTTCTTTTTTTCTCATTTTTTAGGAACGCAGAGAGCGAGAACAACAAGATTTGGAACTAGCGAAAGAAATGGCCGATGACGACGAAGATGGTTTTCAATGAAATCCCCGTATATACAGTACTTGAATTTCGAAAGAACCACACGCGTTAATTAATTAATAATTTGTAATTGGTATATTGCATTAAATAATGTAATTTACCAACTAAATTACCAGTTTTTTTTTTTATTACCAATTTAATTATTATTAGGTATTTCTTTTTTTTTTTTTGTTTTGCGAGGGGGGAAAAAAATGTTTGTCGAAGTACTCGTATTTAATTATTTTCCACGATGGTTTTTAATTATAAACTCTTTTTCTTTATTACGTAAATAAAGTGTATCGATACTTCACTTTTTTATTGACGCAAAAAAAAAAAAAACTTGTCTGGAGGGGGAGAAATAAAACTTAATGTAAACGTATTCCAAACATTTTGTAACTTAAATAATAATTATTAAAAGGCAAATTCTTTTCCCAACAAAAAAATCTCAAGTTTGAATTTTAATTTCTCGTTTTTATCATCGACGAAAACTTTTAATAAATTACACATGACTCGCACAAAAGTTACTTAAAATTAAAAATATACGGTAGCGAATAAAATTTTTTTTATATATTTCATTTAAAAATAATCATCTTCGAATATTTCCCCAAATTCGTTCGTCAGTCTCGTTCCAAAGGTGATGGGAACGAAAAAAACTACGGAAACTTAATTTACATATGAGTAGTAAGGGAGAAGAAAAATCTGCTTTCTCATTCATTGATGCCCAAATATTTCGCCAACAACAACAATAATCTCGTCTGGAGCAACGCTAGATCTTAACCCTTTAACAGAGAAGAGAAACGACAGCTTTTTTTTTTATTATCGTATCGTCGGTATGGAAGCAACAGAATCAGGTATAACAACAGATGCGAGATGGTGGTCAGGGGATTTATCAGACGACCCTCGGTTTAATAATTATTAAGTGACCCCTTTGAGCCCACGTAAGAGTAGTCGTTGGCGCGCGCGCTTTCGCCTCCTCACTCAATCGCCATCGTCATCGTTACGCGAGAAAGAGCGAGCTTTTTTGATCACATCATCAAACATTTTTCTTCACGTACTGCTTGGCTTCTACAGTGTATATAGGTTCGGAGTACAATGTATAATTACTCTTGTTTAGGCTCGGGACAGCAGCAGCAGCGACGACGGAGGATGGCGACTCATGCCAATTTTCGATACATTCAACATTCATTAAAAGCCATAATTATGTTAAAGTGAGCAATTTTTTTTTTTTATTTTCTCCTTTTCTTTTCTTTCTCCCATCAAGAGTCCCGCAGCAGCACCCACCCGCTCTCTCTCTCTATCGAGTCTCTCAGTTATTTTGGACGTGTGTTTGTGTGTCAGTGAGTTTTGTGCGAGCCAACAGTGTGTGTTTTATATACGCGCGGCGGCAACGATAAAAAAAAAAGTCAACGTCGTCTTACTCTGTAAACAATGTGTGAAACAACAACACGCGTATTGTATTAAGTTATTCATATTTAAATAATAATAATAGAAAAAAAATCGGTCAAGATTTCAACTCCCCCTCGACACTCTCTCAACGCGTAGCCTAATAATAATTATTATCATCAATACGAAGAGTGTTGCGTGCCAGAAAAAAACTGCATATTATATACTAATCTCAACGTTCAATATTCTATTATAGACTTTTAATATTATTAAAACTTGATCCGAGGCAAATTTCATTCGAGAAGACGAATATTGTCAGACGCCGCTTCCATATTTTCATCAATGAAGAAATTAGGTATTTATTTATTATTAATTTATTTTATAAAATATTTTTTTAGCATGTAGCGTTGTGGTTGTTGTTTATTTGTTTTTTTTTTATTACGGTGATAAATGTGTATGGAAAAAGTTTTTATTTTTGGAAAATTTACCTGAAACGATTTTAAAATATTCGATTATGTTGATTTTATAAATAACTGGCGAGTGGGATTTATTTTTTTCTTCCTTCGGTTGAGCCTAATTTAAGCCTTTTTTTAGGGGAGAGAGAAAAAAAAAACAAACAGTTATCAGTTTTGATCGGGGAAATTGTAATTGGATAGCGTCGGGGCGAAATAATTTATTATCTATTAAGGTTGGATGAATCGACTATTAATAAGTACATGTAGTTTGATGAGTGAAAGTTGGGGACGAAGGTGTGGCGAGAAATATTTCAACTTTCTCTTTTCTCATTATTTATTTATTTTTTTTCTTCTTCGTCGAACGTTGATGTTTCTCCTCGCCCTGCCAGTGATAGAAACCTGTTTTTGTGTTTTTCGTTTCTCCATCCGAGAGCTAGCATTGTATATTATTCGAGTTTTGGCCGTGCTGAAAGGGTTGAGGGAGAAGGGCAGGCTCGTAAGTCATGAGATACTGCGCGAGGGAAGGATTATTATTGCGAACGGTGAAAAATACCAGCTATATAATTTAACTAGAGAAGCAAATGCGAAATGTTATTGAGACTGAAACTATTTTAATTTATACTAAAATAGTACCGGTAAATAATTTTTTGTTTTACTGCGACGTCAATTTTTTACTCGTACGGTACAGTTTTTTACTATTATTAACTGGCACAATTCGTTAATACCGGTGCTGTGTTCTCTTGCTCGTGTGTTAAAAGTACATGTGTAGCTCGCTTGAAAATTAAAACTATTTATAATGATACTAATGTGTAATATTAACTCTTAATTTTAAAACCGTTAATGAGCTATACCAATTATTAAACATTGACGTCACAGTAAAATTCAATTTTGCTCGCTCTTATGCAAAATTTCTTATGACGTAAATTTTGGGTTTTTATGTTTACTATAAACAGTTGAAAAATGAAATTAATTATTCCTAAAGCTGAAAAGTAAGAATTTTTATTAAAAAAAATACTAAGGTATCACAATTTTTTTTTAAATAAATTTCTTTATCTTAAGTGGTAATTATTAGTTTTTAATTCTTGTGACGTTGTAAGCATAAGAAGACCAGAAACTCTCGAACTCTCAACGAATGTAGTTAGCTTTGAGACGGCAACTATTTGAATTTAATATACGCCGGTGCATTTTTTTTTTTTTTTTTATTATATTAATGAGCTGTGCTAATTAAAAATTGACGTTACAATAAACGATAGTTCTAGTTTGGATTGGAATTATTTTTTAGTCTCGATAGCATTTGCTATTATTTTCTCCATATACAGCGCGTAGTATGCCAGCCAATTTCTGTCTTGAGAAAGGTCGAAATAATTTTATTAGATAGATAATATTATTAAAGATGCGTGGAATATTTTGTTGTTTGAAAGTAGACGTAACTTACAGGTTATTAAGATTGTCCGGAGAAATTTATTTCCGTTTGAGAATAATTAAATTTATGAATGAGTCCAAAATGTGAAATTATTCAAAGTGCGAATGCAGGTATACAAAATAATAACACGCTGTATTTTTAATTGAAGCATTGCTGAAGCGTGCTCAACCGTGTTATAGACAATAAAATGTAGATATATATATATTTTTTTAATGTTTTATAATGGCGTAATGATACGAGTGCAATAAAATATTATCTGGATAAAGAAGTTGGAAAAGTTCCGTTTGCGATCGTCGTACATGTATTTGAATAATTAAAAGTGAAGAATGAACAACATTTTTTATGGCGCTTTGTGAGTTACTGAAAATAAAAATAGCTTACCGCTCATTTTCATTTTTTTAATCTAGTGAAAAAATAAAATGTTGAAGATTGAGTGAATTTCTATGATAAAGATTTTTATCAATGAAAACTGTCGTTAATTGTGACGATGGTCGTTACGTTTTATTTGATTCAATGGGTAGCAGCGAAATATTGGGATAATGATTAGATTTTATTTTTTAAACGAAAAAAAAAAAAAAAAAAACATAATGTAAAATTGATTTGAATTTTTTAGGTGGGGGAAAAAGCGATTCATCGGTTACAAAAAAATGTTTATTTTCTGAACATGAATTTTACATTAAAATTTTTTTTTATGTACTGTAGGTACTGTATATGTGCTTGCATGCACCAATAACGGCTTTTTCCAACGTTAATTTCAATTATAATTATTATTATTATTTTTTTTATATTAGGAAAATAATAATACACAATGTTATGTCGCGATTAATGAAAATGACGTTTGGTCCGTCGTTTTTATCGATTCGCTCGATTTAATCGCCAAATTTTTCAGTAGGAATGTCGTAAAGTATTATTCTTCGTAATATTACGGTATACGGTAGTAGACGATGTACGGTAGTAGGAGAGAGAATGCATGTAAATTGGTCGTCGTTATCTACGCCAATCGCAGTGTAAAACACAGCGCACACTTTTTTGTTCCCACTTTTCTCGTCCAATCGTCGACGACACGCGCGTTGCTTTCGAAGGGAGAAGAAGAAAAAGCGAAATAAATAAATAAAAAAAAACGCTATTTAGTATGCTAATACCGCAGCTATTTTATAAGCCTTAATTTTTGTTTTGTTTAACGCAATTTTAATGCGTTTCATCTAAGTGCTTTTTTCTTTTTTTTTCATCCGCTGATTAAAAATTTTTGTCATCGAATTTAAATTAATTATTTTTTATAATACTGTAGCATATTTTACTACGGTAGTGCGTAGGCCTATAGCATGAGAAGTTGTTGCGAGAATAATATTTTTTTTTTTATCAAAAAAAAAAAATGGTTTAATTTTCAATGAAACGATAATTATTATTAGTTTTGATTTTATTAATATTAGTTATTCGGTTTATTAATTTTAAGAGTGGCGGAAAAATTAATGACGAAATTTGGTTACCACGTTAATAAAGTGCAAATTTTTGTTGAGAAGTGGTTAATGAATTATTTCATTATACAATAATTATTTTTAATTACGAAATTAATTTTTATTTTAAAAAAAACAATTTTATTCTTAGAAAAATTAGTTCATTTTTGGAATACGATTATAATTATTATTATTACAGCTAACTGGTTTTATTTGTCCTTTAATGATGTTTTTCTTAAGTAAGAAGATTGCAATTATTTTTCATCGATTAAAATCATTTTTAAACGAAATAAAAATTTACGAGACGTATTATTATTATTATTATAATGGCTCACAGCGACGCATTAAATCCCAGCGTTTCATCATGAGAAAATTTAAACTGAAAATTTATTAAAGTGTAAATGATGAATTTAAAGATGTGCGTGAAATTTCATAAATACCGGTAAATATTTTAATGGTAATAAATGTTTAAAATAGCGTTTTATTATCAATTTTCGTTATATCGACGTTGTTGTTGTTTTTTTATTTTATTTATAACGAAAATTGATTTAAATTATAATTGAAGAGTGGAGCTAAAATAGGGTGAAAGTACCGAAAGGTAACTTGAATGGGGCAAAAATAAAATTTAATTCTTCTTAAAAACTAAACATTTTTAAAATGGAATATTAATAAAAATAAAATAAAATGAAAAATTTTAAAAGTAAATTGGACAGCTGTAAAAGCGACACCTGAGTAATCCTTTCTCCTGCTACTTTGCGGCTAATTTATGCAGCAAATTAAAGCCGACGGCACTTCCATTCTTTTTTATTTGCTATAGGCCCTGGGTACATAATAAAAAAGAAAAAAAAACACACACACAATTATTTTTAAAAAATGACATTTTGAGCCTCTTTAATTTCTGCTATTATAATAATACGGTATAAGTCGGGACGAACAATGCACAATTTGGTCGTACCCAGTACTTTTTGTACCGTTTGTTTTTACCGTCGGGTGCTATTATGTTGTAAATTATTGTTAATATTTTTCTTAATCCGCGTTTCTGACTCGCGGGGTAAATACTGTAGAAAATGTTTTCTCTCACTCGCTGTACCACGGAGTGGTTAAGAAAAAGTTTAAGACCAAAAAGCAATAAATAACGTCATAAAATAGCAGCAGTGACGCTATTCTAATTACGCTGTCAGTCGAACGCTATAAAAAGAGTCGCCTTCGTTCGGGTGAACCTAGTTGCTGCGTTTATTTATCTAGGAAAACAATAAAAATTCTGTAGACGCTAAGAAAATACATTACTGTACAGTATAATTTTTAACTTCCAATTCGAAGTTGAATTCTCGAACCACTCGAGAGATTCATTCATCAAACGTTACTGGAAAAATGAAGTACATTAAACCGAAAATAAAAGTGAAATTTTCAATCAAATTTAAAAGGTCAAATTCGTAATTTTCAAAGGAAGAGAATTAAGAAAATGTGACGTGTTGTTGTGAAATAGATTAATGCAAGTTTTAATGCTTAGTTTTCAAAATAATAGACTTTTTATTAGCATTGTATTATTAAAACTAATTTTTTTTTTTCCCATTTTATTTACTGGTTAAAATCGCTCTATAATTAAATTTGCGTTACTGATATAACGAAATAAAATTACAGTAATTGTAATGAATAATTTTGCGCCTTAGGGATTTATTCCGAAATGTTTAAAAACGGAATTGTATTGATATTTAATTGGGAAGATGATGTTATTGACACCCGCGTTGTAACGAAATAACGGATCATTTTATCGATTAAAATCGCGTTAAAACCATTATTTATTACCACGATTTATTGTTTACATTTTTGCGTCATATTTGAATAATTGCAAAGAAATTGTGCGATTAAATGTTGTCGGAGATTTATTAGGTTAAATTCGAGTCATACGGAATAATTCACAATGAAGATTTAGTAATTTGCCTAATTGCGTTATAACCAAATTACCAAGGATTTATTAATGAATCGAACTATTAGAAAATTATACCGTAATGGAAATGAAATCGTTAAATTAAGGAAATACGGAGATTTAAATGGAAATTCGCGTTATAAAAATACGTATATAGTAAAATACGCATATGGATAAAATTGCATAAATTGGCTTTACGAAATTTTAATGGAACTGTAACGGAACTCGTTGTAACGAAATTTTGAAGATTTATCGGAAATTTAATTGGTTAAAATGGCGTTCAAACGATTAATATTACAACGAAAATTAAATGGCTAAATATTTGGATTGTAGCGAATTTTGACGATTAATTTTATGACTAGCATAAAATAGTAAAAATTGCGAAGGTATAATAATAATAATTATGTAAATTCCCTTAATAATACAGTATAACTAATGCATTTTTATGGATAACTTTCCGTCATAACCAATGCTTAAATCAGCGAAATTTTAATGGAATCGCAGAAATTTAACGGTTAAATTTTGCGCCATATTGTAAATAAATTTTGAAGGTTTTGTGATTAAGTTTCCTTAGGAAATTTAATAGTTTAAAATCGCGTTAAAATTAACTATTACAAAATCACAATGAAAATTAACTGGCTGATTTTTTGCGTTATAACGAAATGATTTTACCGGTACACTGTACACCGTATTAAAATAGGATTTGGTTATAACGAATTTAGCGACGTCACGGAGAGATTTTCTTCGTTCTAACGAACACAAAGTGATTTCCAGGAATTAAAAAGATTCGCGTTGTACACACGGTAACCTTTAACTCTCGCGTTAGATAAAGCCCGCGTTATAATATGAGTGGTGGAGGGGGAGCACCTGGCATAATGGTTGAGCGCTGTTTGAATTAACCAAAGTGGTTGTTGATGAAAGATGATTGAGCAATTATAAAATGGTTCACGTGGTGTTAGTGCAAAAGGAAAAGTATAATTAACAGAGCTCTCTCTCTCTGGCTGCAGCGCGTATAATTTATTGATCCAATTACTCATTTAGATATTCACGAATGCAAATTTTATTTGTTTTTACAGTTCAACATTTTTCGCTGTTGACTTTTTTGCTCTCTCTCTCGCTCTCTCCTTCTCGTATTTTAGATTTAGTGGGCGAAGGAGTGAGAGAGAAAGCTCGGAGAAAGCACGAACTGGCGTATTATATTTAGTTGTGTTAAGATTTGAATAAAATGCTCGGAGATCACGTGTCATTACATGCTAATTTATAGCTGTATTGTACTGTGGATCTCGGCCAAATCCTCTCTTTCTCTCCCTCACTCCCCCACTCTTTTACTGTCTCTCACTCTTTTACTGTCTTTCACTCTTTTACTGTCTCTCACTCTTTTACTGTCTTTCACTCTTTTATTTAACGTGAACGTGTACTACGTTCTCAACAGACTTTTGAAACAGCTTTCAATTATTTGGTGTAAACGCAGTTGGTTAGGCGAAACCAGTTTCACCTTCTGCAAACCTGTTTCAACCAAGCCTCTTCCCACAAACCGTTTTCCCATTAAATCCTAAATTTTAAAACAAAAATTAAATGTGAAAACTAGATTGATTTCAGTCAAAAGGGACTCAGCCGATTTGGTTCCACGAAAACCTGATTCGCGGTGGGAACATAACTACACATCTTGCACTCTTTTTTTTTAGATTGTTTTTGTCAGATGACACAAGGAACACACACTCTTAATACGTTGTCGCTAGATTTAAAATTTGAGTAAGCAGCAAAAAAAAAAAAAAAAAAAAAAGGTTGGTTTTTAATTTTAAATTTAAGAGATTAAATTTCTAAAAACAGAATTTGGTTAAAACTGACTTTTTTTGTTGTTCTTTTTGGAACGAGATCAAAATGAGTTTCAAGTGGTTAACATAAACGAGTGTTTTGCTTTCATCACTGCAGCCTACATGTATTTAAATTTTTTTTGGTAGCCATTCTATGGATTAAGGCTCATGGTTTAGCAAATTTATAATATTAATATGAGTAGCGTAACACGAGAATTAAATAGAATTATGGCGTTAAACGTGGTTGCTCCTTAATCGAGATCAAAACATAAACAAACCAGGTTCCGAATAAATCGAGATCTTACTCAATCACTCTTTTACGGTCTCAAGTCACTCTTAGCCACTCTTTTACTATCTCATTTTTCTCCCTCTAAATTGAGATTTAGCGGGTAAACCTCAATCATGGATTTAGGCCAAATGTTATTACAAAACAAGTTAACTCGACGTCTTCCACTCTCTCTTTTTTCTTCCACCACTCTTTCTTGTTCTTTCACTCTCTCTTTCCTACTCTTTCACTTTTCGCCTAATAAAATGTTGAAGGTTGGTCATCAACAAGTAGTGTATCGGTGAAGGTTAGGAGAAGGGTGAATATTATGCGTGGTGGGTGGGAAAAGGGTTGAGCGGGGTGGGAGGGAGAGAGCTGACACCTGAGACTACAACTTTGCATATGCATAAATTATATTTCTTAAAGAGGAACGTTTGGAGCGGCTTAACTTTTGCTGCTGTCTACTAGTTGAAACGCGTCGAGACAGAAGAAGAAGAAAAAAAAAAAAAATGTTGCCAGAGAGAAGGGTTAGTCATTAATGCTTCTCAAATTAATAGACGCGGCTCCGTTTTTAATCGTTTCGACAAACAAAAATTATATAGTTTAGACTTTTAGAGAAAGCACAGTTTGATACTTGAAATAAAAATAAGTCAAAAAAAAAATTTGAATGTTTTTATTTTAAAAATTGATTATTATTTTTTTTTTTTTAATTTCAAAACGTTTTATTCTAAAAAAAAAAAAAAGAAAATTGGAAAAACGGTTTTTATAAAAATAAAAAAAAAATATTTAAAAGTAGTTTCATTTTTTAAAGCAATTTTTTTTTTTAAATAATAATTAAATTTTTTTTTTTTTTTTGAACTTTGAAAAAATAAATTTTAAAATATGAGAATTTTTTTTGTTGAAAATTTTATAAGCATTTTAATAGATTTTTTTATTTAAAAAAAATAATAAAAAGATGAAAATGCTGCATTCCAATAATTGAATTTTAAATTTTTATGTACCGGTAATAAATTTTTTTTAATAAAAAGTTATGCAGTTTTATTCTACAGAGAGAAAAAAATCTCGTTGTTTATGTCGTAATTTTTAGAAATTGAACAGATTTAAATTAAAAATATTGCAAAGACTATTTGATTTTATTATAATAATAATTATAGCTTACACTTTGATAAATAATATTAAAAAAAAATTTGGCATTTTTTACTACCGTAATTTGTTTTTGAAAAAAAAAAAACAACAACATTTTAGTACATGTATCCGTAAAGAATTAAACAACTTTGCATATTCGAAAACAATAATTATTATCGGTAAAATTATAAAATTTAAAATAGAATGAACAGCCTTGAAACACACAAAAACGAGCTTTTTTTTTTTGCACTTATTGCATTGTTTTATAGCAGTTTCTGTATTTACATTTTTTTCTTGCATAATAAGTGCCATATAATTTAAACTTAAAAATAGAAATCAATAATTATATTATTATTCAATTAAGATTAATTAAGCGACCTTGCGTTCCAAAAAGTATGAATATAATTATTAAATTAAAATTTTTTTTTTTTTTGGCGTGAATCAAACCTAATAAATTATTTTTAGCCATTCAAATTTATGCGTGCCATTAATCCCTCGTTATACGCGGGATGAATACGAAAGCGCGATACTCTTGTGTAACGAGCAGAGTTTGCGCGCGTATTCTACGTAACGTTACGGCTACGTCATAGTGAAATAAGCAATTAATCCACATACTTGTACTTGTACTTTTATATATATATTATTTTTTGCGCCTTCAAGATTTGATCAGTGCGCTAGAGTTCTCACAGAAAACATGGGTTATGTTTGGTAAATTAGCGAGAGAAAACGAGGGTTGTTATGACTGATGGAAATTGACAGGCAAAGAACGTCATCTTGCGCACAAAATGGCGCTGCCCATAAGTGCACGACCAACACGTGCGCATGCAGGCTTCGTTTCTTACTAAGCCTTCAGTAAGCAATGGCTTTCACACTTTAACGAGACTTAATGAAACTACTGCATAACCTAACTGCATTATACAAGGCGTTTACACGGTGAACGGGGAAAAGATAAACCACTTTGAATTAACTACAATAATGTGCGGAATGTGACGTCATTTTAAAGGAGCCATGAAAATTTTAATTTAATGATTATGAAGCTCATTTATATTATAACTTTATTATTTCTAATGTGTGTTCCACATGTCTACTCTGTCGGTCTAAACACACGCAGCAATACACGCTTTTAAATACAGTTTAAGGTAGCAAGCACTCGCGCAAATGGAGTTTAAGGTAGCAAACACTCGCGCAAATGGAGTTTAAGGGAGTAAACACTCGCGCAAATGGAGTTTAAGGGAGTAAACACTCGCGCAAATGGTGTTTAAGCAGTGGCGGATCAAATCAAGAGGGGGCCCCAAGCGGTAAAAAAATTCGGGGCCCTCAAACTTGAGTTAAAAAAAAGTTGTTAAGAAAACTCTTATTAA
>JAQGAZ010001331.1:0-31687 GCA_034692225.1 Polydesmus complanatus | reverse complement strand
CCACCTATATCTAGGAACTGGTTAAAGCGTTGTCCGGGTATATGAGGTGAAGCATTTATGTGGCCCACGCTGCTTCCTCTTCTCTTATATTAAGGCTCACTATGGTTTTGAGTTTTATTTTACCATTATGGTTAAAATTTATGTAAATGAAAAGCAAATAAGTAACCTGTTCCTGCTGAGCTCGGCTATAGACTGCCTAACAAAATGTTTAATTAGGAAGATGTAGGAACAATGAACATTACAAAGTCTACTATGTTTTTTTTTAAAATCACGCAGCGACTACTTAAATGTGGAGTTTAGTATTGGATAGCTTATTCCTTTTCCTGCCTAACAAAATGTTTAATTAGCTAGCACATTTAAATTTTTTACTATCAAGTAGTGTTTAATTTATTTACATCAGATTAACAACTCTTAAAAATAATAACATGATGATGTTATGGTTAGGTGACTTAAGTGTTTCTAATATGTCTACTATGTTTTTTTTTTAAATCATGCAGCGACCACTTAAATGTAGAGTTTATTACATGTAGGTTACACATACAACTTGAAAAATGCACCAATGAGGACTTTATATAAACTATTACTACGTCACTGATGCAATTGTTCTTTTCTATGTAGTTGTTGGAAGTTACAAAATAAAGTATACCTATACTTTTAGCACAGTATTGTTTTAAAAAAAATAGAAGAAAAAACTCTTTAAAAAATGTAATACATTAGAGAAGTACTATAATATATTAGTGCAATGGGGAAAATAATTTAGCTTATTTATTAACAAGGATAAATCTAATTATTGCTTTTATTTTTACGTTAGGGAAAGATGGCCAATTGTCGAAATTTGGTGAGAAAAATATTAAAATGCTTTTTAGATGGAAGCCTATTCAAAGTGTCTGAATCCGAAAAAAAAAACTCCTGATGTTTATAAAATATTATTTGAATCCCAAATTGCAAAACGTAGGGCATAATTACTACGCAATTGAAACAATGAACGCTTGTTTAGTCGTGGCCCATTAGCCAGATCTATGAGAAGTCTCCTTTTTGCAACAGCCTAAGTGGCTATACGATTAGAATTAAAAAATATGAAAACCTAATTAAAAAAAAAAAAAATAGGAGGGGCATGTTTTGCTGTTAGCGATTTAGCTTATTTTTCTTATAGGGATAAATATTTAAACGACAAAGCATTTTCTTATTTATCTTATTTACATTATTATAATATACACATAATCCAGTGTGAGTTAGAGAACTGTCAAATTATTAATACAGTATAACGAAGTTGCAAATTGAGAACTGAATGCCGAATTTGAAAGTTCTTAAAATAACAAAAAGAAAATTGATAGTGATTGGTTTAAAAACAAGTTAACTTTTTATTAAATTGCAGTATATAACAAGTCACTAAATAATAGGCCACGGGGTTGTAAAAATGTTTTTTCCGTTTTTTAATATGAATAAGGACGTCGCTAATCTGTAAATATCTTCGTCTTCGTATTATAAAAATGTATGAGCTTTCGACATACTTTTCTATTGACGTCTCGTTAAGGAACTGCTTCTAGCCCTTTAGAATTGTTGTCTAACTCGCTATAAAGTAATTGCCACGCTCACTACGTCTACACACTCGTTACGTAGGACGTACACTTTCTTAATCAAAGCATTAATCAAGCTTAAGTCATTGAAACAATTCTTTTGGGGAATGAATAGCGAAAAAGAAGCGTAGCAGGAGAGGGATGTATGGGGCCGTTGAAAAGAAGAGCGTAATTAGCGTTTGGCGATCGCAAGGATCCGGAAAGGATCATTTGTCACTCAGACAAACGTTTGGCCAGACAAACCTAGTCTTCTTTCTCCGTTATGCTTAAGAGTTCAATTATCTTCAAACTTCGACTTTATCAGCGCTTCCTCCGCCAAAGCCTTTCACCTGGAACTGTTGTCTGCTCGCCATCTACATTTTTATATTATACAGTACCGGTATATTAAAAAAAAAAAAACTCGACTATGTAAATGGATGGTGACATCAACTTTGCCCGGAACAATGTAAAATTAAATGGAAAATTACCGGTATAATGAAAGTTGCATGTTTGCAAATTACTAGAATTTGATTCCATCATCTGCGCGTTAATAGCCGATTTACCGGTGCTTGATCAATATTATTAAGTATAGTACGGTATTTTAATTGAGATAAATTAAAAAGTTGCTTAAAAAATAAAAACAGACTTTAATAATACAGTACTATATTTTTTCTTTTGGACAGAATCATTTAGTCACTTCCGGTCTAATTAATATGCCGATACTTTATACAGTAGGCGATTGCAAAATTTAACTAGGCTGTAAAATATGCATTTTACGTTACAGTTTTACGAGCGATCTTAGTCTCAACATAGACGGTTTTCCACATGCGCAACATTTATTTTTATAAAAGATGTTAAATTGAACCGAATTGTAGCGGTAATTGTGATCGAGAGCTTTGCTGGTGGTGACATAAAATGTTTTGACGGCAAAACTTTGCGTTCGTTTCTCATATGGTACTGTATTTATAACTTTATTATTGAAGTAAATAGAAGTCAAGCTGACTTGATAATTATAATTTAGTTTTACGGTTATTTTATTTTTTTCTTTTATATCCGTATTTTATTTTTTAAAGCTGGGATTATGTCGCGCGTTGCAAATAATGAAGCTTTTCGTTATAAAATTAAATTTATTTTATTAGGAAAAACAAAATTAACTATAATTTAGATGTTGTAAGCTAAGAGGTAAACAATCTTTTCATAATGAACAATAATTCTCGCCTCTTTCGTGCTTTATTGTGTAAACAAAGTAACGCATTGAAAGAGAGAGAGATAGAGGGAGAAAGAATGAGAGTGAGTGTAATTGGGTGATGAAAACAATGGCGTTATTAATTGTTTGAAAAGCTTGTTTAACAAAATCTTTATAAACTAAAGTTATAAACATTATCTTAAAGAACTTTTCATTTCATTTTTTTGAAAAGGGTTCTTGTTGCATTTATTGTAGCTGTTAGGGAAATTACTTATTGACTATTATTACTGCAGTTGTTCATTTTTTCACTACTTATTTTAGTAATTTCTGAGGTAATTAAAACAAGATATTATACTGTATAGGGTTGCCATAATAATTACCAAGCTTCGATACAGAACGTTTTAGCAGTGGCAGTGGCACCCAGGGCAAAAATAAAAAAAATGTATGGTATACATACATGGTAATAAAAAAACGCTGAGCTTGCGAGGCGCGAAATTTTTTTTTTTGGGAAAAAGAACAAATTCAGACTCTTTTTTGTCCAAAATAATAAAATATAAATTATTTTATTAATTTGCTTAAATTTTGGTGGCTTTTGCGCTGCTCTCCTTTAAAAATAAGCCAGTGATATATTATCGAGCTTGCGAGGCGCGAAATTGTTTTGAGAAAAAAGACAAATTTTATTTCTTTTTTGGATAAAATAAACTTAATAAGATTTTTAACGATTTGTCTAAATTTGGGAGAAAACGGGACAAATGTTAATACGGGACAGAGTGTGTGAAATACAGGACAATCCCCTATATTACCGGTATGTTCAGTATGGCAACCCTGGATAACGCTAGATATACAGTATAAAGATTTTCAGTATCACCTTTAAGTTGTTCAAGTTGATTTATGTTGATTTTGTGTTTATTTTTTTATAAATAAACTTAATCGATCTTAATTAATGTATATTAGAATTGAGTGTAAGATAGAAAAAAGCGGCGATATCTAGTTCAGATTTGGTTAGTCGGCGTCATTGCTCTAGGCTTTTTTATTCGGCCATATTTACACTTGGCTAATTTGACCTTTCAATTTAATTTATTGGTTTTTGCTGTCCCATCCTGACGGACCTAACTTCAGAATTTTGATTTCGGCGTTTTGACGGGTCCCCTCTCGCTCTTTCTGTAGTAGTATCATCAGAAGCGGGCTACTTTTTCATGGTTATATCAATACAGTATAAACGTGAACAGCTAGTTTATAAGTTTTTCAGCGTAAAATTATTACTAAAATTCGAATTTAACGTTTGAGGTAGAAAGATTTAAGCTCGCTATATTTTATAATAGGGGTATGTAAAAAAAAATATTAAATGTACGGAAAGGTGATTTTGAACAGCGGAAATAACACGTTCAATATTCTAAATCGTGAAGATAATTTTATCTATAAAAGTGCTACAGAATAAAATTTTCCATATTAATTAAGTGAGTCGGTTCTGTTTTTGGCGTGTCGATAGTCCTTCGGAATATTATCATAAAATGGCGAACGTGGCAAACATTTTTTGCGCGAGTGATAGAACAGCGCGTAAATTTGTGTACACACAACTTTTGAAGCATTAAAAGTGGAGGAGCATTTGAGGATGAAAAAGCGAGAAAAGTGCTGCAAAATTTTTTGAATCTCAAATAAGTAATCGCTCCTTTGGGATTTGGAAATGCATTTATCAACATTTGTGTTGACATCTCGATATCCTCCTCTTCTGATGGATCAATTTTCTACGCGATGCGTGTATAAATATTGGCCCTCTTCCGCGCAACACGCCAACTACAGCGCTGTCTATACGCTATGGCTACGAGTGTAGTGCATTGCAGCGTTCTTCAACCTTTTTCATCGGCGGACCGACAAAAACTTGATAAATAATATACAGTATTTCAAGGTTCTATTGTCGGCTCCACTGACGTCGGTATCTTGAATTTTCTTTTATGAATTAAAAAAATGTAAATTAAGCATTTCAATATAATAAAAAAGCCAAATGAGAGAAATGACCTAATATTGTAATGAAAAGCATCGAGCATGCCAGGCGCGCTATTTTTTATGGAATGTTTACGAATTTATCTATTTATGAGCGATTTTAATGGGGTTGAGGAATAACCGCTAAAACTCCTTCGGGCTCGATCCGCAAAAATCAAAGACCCTGGGAACTGAGAACTCGGGATAGCAAACATTTGACCAGTTAAGCGAGATGAAAATATAGAGTTTCAAAATTGTGTCAAAATATTTTCAATTTTTCTGAAATTATTCTTTGCTTACCCGGTATCAATTTTACCATCAAAAGTTTAAAATCAAATTTCAAAATAGTTAGCTTTGTTGTTTGGTAGGGGGCTCGTCCTAAGGTGTGAGAGTCGTATTTTTACGGTAGATGCGCCGCTGAAAAACTCGCATCACATTTTTTGCGGAACGGTACAGGTCCACGGACCACGAGTTGAAAAACAGGAGTGTATTGGGTGTAGTTGAGTGTGAGAGGCGCGAATGGGAATTTACATGCGAGCAGACGACGCAACACGACGCCACATCAACATAAAACGCAACAGATAACGTTGAGGGAGGTAAACGAGTGGGTGGCAAACCCTGGTGTGATGCTACAATTCAAACTTCCGGTGCGCAGATGGAAAAAATAAAAAAATAAAAATGAAGGGAAAGACAATAATCATTATAATTACGATGCAATGGCAAAAAAAAAAATACTAATAATTAACAAAATGTAAGGAGAAGACGAATGAATTTTAATCAGAATTAATTAAAACATTGTTCAATGTTAGTGGAAACTGGTGTGACTCTAGATTAAGCAGACGCAGATAGTTTAAAATTATTGAATGTAAAAACTACTCGTATTTGAAATACAGTAACTAATTGAAAATGAAAGCAAAAATTTAATACTGTTTAAAGTTTAAATAAATGCTGCTTAAAATTGTTTAATTTTAATTTAAAAGTAGGCTGCCAGTAGCGTTAAAAACTGTTTAAAATTGAAGAAGACACTTAAGTTTATTTCAAAATAATCTAAACGCTCATTTAAAATGCAGTTAAGGGATGTCAAAATGACGTTAAAGTTTGTTTAAAATTTAGTTTTTAATAATTATGTTGACTAGGCCAATATAATATTTGACTACAGTATATTAAATCCGCTTTTAAATGCTCTTTTAACTTCCCACGAAAACATAATATTTTCTTTATGTTAAAAAAGAAGCAATAAACAAAAATTTATAAAGGATAACATGAGTTAAAACTTATTTAATTGGATATTAGAACGGTTTGTAAATACTTTATAAGTAATTTAAACTAAATTTTTAATCCCATTTAGCTAAAATAATTGCTTTTCAATGTACTGTAATTGAAAACAACACGCTTTTTGCAAAACTCGTTCAAAAGTTGAGTGGGCCTACTGTAAAGATTGGGGCTCTTTTCCATCTTTTCATATCACTTCTCAGTGCACCCGAAGAAAGAGACTAGCGCTGCCGCTGTCTCTCTCGTCCGCGGGGCTGGGAAGAGCTTCTAAAAATGGCGTGGGGACTCAGAAAAACAATTTAGCATTACAGTAATTTTGCTTTTTTTTTTTAGTGGCGTCAGTGTAGCGGCAAATGAGCCACACTGACGAAAGAGGGCATGCTGAGAGGTGGAGTGGGAAATAGAGAAAAGAGCCAGATTGCCAGAATTACTCGTATTAATTTTCATAAATTTAATACTGTTGTCTATTCTAAATTATTAAAACGCTTTGCAATGAGCGTTTCGGCGAATCTTTCTAAAATTGATAAATAGCGGTTCGACGGTACCTGCGCGAACTGGTTTCTACGCATTCCCCGATGGATGAACAAAAATTATCGATAGGCGACACGAATTTTGGAAAAATAGGGAAGAGGCTTTTTATTACAAAATCCATATCTAGCACTCGCATTTGTAAATTGATCGATTTTGAGACGGGAATCATTTTTCAATTGGCAAAATCTTTATCTCTTTTCAATTGTTTTATCACTTTTTTTATGTAGACGGAAACGGCTTCGATGTTTTTATTTAAAAAAAAAAAAAAGAATTTTTTATTTTTTTATTATTATTTTTTTTACTGTTTTGGAAAGTTTGGTGCAAATAAGAAAATGTAATTGGATTTTGCGAAATTGGCAGACCGACGTTAGGAGCCCCGTTTCCGGTTTATTACCGCATCGGTTAGATGAGTTATTGCGCTTAAATGAGTTATTGTGCTTAAATATTATGTCAGGACAATATTTTTTATGTTTAAACCATCATCTGATAGAGATTTCTACAGGGAACGGTCCTTATTTATGAACGTCATGGTTATTCATCTTTTTCCACCCTCACCCACTCCTCTTTCGGCCTTTTTTTCGCTTCCAGTTTAATCCCGGTGACACACCAGTGATCTCAGTGTCAATTCCTTCATACACCGATGACATTTTTTTCCTTTGCCTTCGACTTGTATCATCCGTATCTTCGCACCAACTTGCATGACGCATTAATCTTCTCTTTCTCTCTGATATATGGTAAGTGTCGACCAATCTCCGCCCACTTTTTCATTTTTTTAAAAAAACAAAAAATGTGGTGCAATATTTCTAACTCACTTGTAGTAGCCTACTTTTTTTTAGTCCAAACTATTTAGGTTATCGTAAAAACAGTCTGCCCTTAACGCTAACGTAATGTCATTTGAAAGTCGCACGAAGCGAAAGTTTGTTTACGTTTCAGTTTTATCGCTCGGTTCAATTTTTTTTTTTTTTAAAGAGAAAAATAATGAAAAAATGAATTTTTGATTTTTATTTTATGGCGATTTAGGCAAAATAAAATAAAAATCTCTTTATAACGAAGTTCAAGGGGAAACGGCAATTTGTTTTTAAATATTGGTGGTTTTAAAAAATGTAAAAATCCAAATTTTAATACGGCATAATTATTATAGCCTACACAATTATAATTGGTTTGCATACAATTTTTGTACAGTATATCGATGGCCTAATAGCAATTACATGCATTTAAAAAATTACGTTTTTTCAGAAGAGGGAAGAAACATAATTTTTTTTGCGGCTAATGGTTTTTACACGCAATTTTAGATATGTGCTTGAATCAAAATTATTACTCAGAGTATTATTTATAAGGTTTTTTTATGTGTTATTAATATTATCAGTAAAATAAGTTTTTCGGAAAACTGTTTACATTTTTAAATTTGCTAGTTTTTTGTGAAATTGAGTTAAAGTGAACTTTTTTTTTTAACACTACGGAAATGTGAACTTTTTAATTAACGAGCAACAGGAGCGCAGGTAAATTTTTAAGTTCCAAATGCTAATTAGACTTAGGTAAATTTTGTGATACTTAGTGCGTTAATATGCGTAGGGGATTAGGTTTGTCTTAGGTGTCAGGTCCACTTAACGCACTGTATTTATCTCGAAAATGGTTAGTTTTCGGTTAAAAGAAAAGAAACAAAAAAGTGGAAACGCTTGGATATTGATAAGGTAGCAATGTGTCGAAAGCGGAAGGAGAAACGAGTAAGGAAGGGTGTTGTTGAAGGGGGTGATGGGAGGTTGGGTGAAAGGGATTGGGATTCACCTGATTGATTATCCTGTTTTATAAAGAATTAGCCTTTGTATAAACGAATTGCTCCAAGGGGTTGTTCGTTGCCATTAATCATTGATCAGCTCTGGATAGATGGATGGATGGTTGAATTGAAGTTCGGAAAGGGCCACGGTGGATTCTTGTTCGAGGAGATTGAGTCTTCGCACTTTTTTTGTAACGTCCAACGAGATGTCTACTGATTTTTTTTTTAATATACCGGTATTTTCTTCCTGCAAAATCTCATCTCCGTTTCTTTATAAAAATATCTTCAACCTAGACATACAGTAGGAATTGCTTTAAAAATCAAAATATGCCTACTACTCCTATAAAATAATGGTTTTAGCGTAGATATGCCATTAATAGTTTGAACTAATTGTCCGTTATTTTAAATGGCTGTACTGTATTAAGGAGAAATATTCGAGGATTTTAATCAGATTTTTATATTAGATAATTATTGTTCTTTAATTCTGCAATTTGAAGCTGCTAAGCTTTAAAAATTATTGATTGTATTCGACATAATTATCGTAATCTATATTTAAAAATTAAGATTTGATAAACGAGCTGTTGGACTCAGGTTTTCAATTACTTTTTACTACCGGTAGTCAAAATTAATTTTTTTTTGATTTTTCTTAGTCAACATTAATTTTTTCTGATTTTTACTAGTCAACATTAATTTTATTTCGATTTGAGTTTGCAGAACCGTGCGATTACCTTGTGTACCACGTATAAATCTACAGTATGTGGCAATTAAGAATTTGAAAAGAAAATTTATTAAAAATCCTGGTGGTTTGCGCTTTTGCATATTTGGTTTTAGTATATTTTGCATAAAGAATTTTAATATTATTTACTGCGGTAGAATCTCTTTTAAATTTTGTTATTAAATCTAATTTGTGTGAATGTGAAAGTCAACATTCTTCCACAAATCTACCAATAATTATTTATTTTCTTTTTAATTAAAGTGACATTTTCATAAATAAACTTGTACACACGTATTACAAAAATTAATCTGCATACTGTACATGTGTCTGGAAAAACAATTTTGAATTTGAGGTAAATTTTTCTAAGTTAAAAATGCCTAACATAAAAACCAAGGACCTGAGAATGTCTTAAAAAAATGACATTCATTTTCGTATGAATACTGTTTTTCTAATAAAAATTAAGACACTGTCTAGGAAATACTGTATGTACGCTTATCATTAAAGTGAAACCCCTTTTATTAACTTTACCACTGCATACTGTACATTTAGGCACAGTACATGTAGTTGCAAACGTTACTTGAACTCTTAGGTTACGCTTTTGGAATTTTATCTCGTTAATTATTGCCATCTACATTGTGGACTTAAGTGTATTTGACGTCACAATTATTGAGTTTATAATAATTACTGTTGAAAAAGCAATTATCGACATGTAATATCGGAATTTTAATTAAAATCTAGCTGAAGTTCTCCCGCTAATTAAAGTGATTGTTGATGAACCGGAAACGCCAGAAGCTTCGATTTCGATCGGCTTATGACGATTTTTCTTTTTCAATATCTTGTGGCACTTTTATAAGTTGGTCTAGACTTTGAAAATAAAATTAAGATAATCAGACAACGTAATTATAACTTACTATCTCTCCGTATTTAACGCACGTTAGAGTGAGTTTGAGCTAATTAACGACGTTTTAACCAAATCACGTTATTTTGCGATTGTAAATAGAGGAAAAAGTTTTGGTACCGTCAACGGATTTCAAGTAATTATTAAATATTATTACATTTTGTAGTCGTTATTACTGTAATAGCTTTATTTTAGCAATACAAAAGCGAATAGATCTAAATTAATTTTAAAAAAAAACCCGTTGTTACTGTTTGTTAAATGTCATCAGTGCAGGATTAAAGTTTTTGTGACCCCAGATCAAAATAGTAAATTTGCCTATAAATTAGCGCAAGCTTAAGCTACCATCTCCTACTGTCCACATTTTTTTGGTGCTGTAACTTACTGTCATCTCTGACTGCATTTTAGCGCTAAATGCACAGGCAATGTTTGCCAAATTGGCAATGAATTTCATCTTGACCGCACTTAAAAATGTTATCTTAAAACCTAATTTTTATTTTAAAATTAAAATTAAATTTTAAAATTAGTTTTGAATTTATAAAACAAAAATATTCTTATTTAATTTTGAATAGAATAAAACGTATTTACTTAAATGAATATTCGTCTTCTGCCGTTTTTTTTCGGTGCTCAAATAATTTTTTTTTTCCCTCGAAAAAAGTTGTTTTTTTATTTCGGTCGCGACTGGCAAAAAGTGTATTGAAAAAGTGCAGAGAAAATCGAGGACGCGCAATTTAAGTCTGAGCTATTTTGTGAAATCTACGGCTCACTTCAGTGTTATTTGATTCAGCATGTCGTTTCGTATCTTTCACTTCCGTACCGTTTCTTACGCCGCTGCTTCCCAATCTTTTTTGCTTCGCGACACACCTATCAAATTATTACACTTAAGCGACACACCACTAGTGCAACCAGACATGCCATTACAATTGAAAAATGTGTTTAAAAAATGATAAAATTTGTTTAATAATGTTGATACCGTATCAACATTTGCGTTCTTTAGCATTTTTTTTTTTTAAAAAACAACTGATTACAACGATTGTTTTAATATATCAAATTTGTTATTACAATTAAACGAATAACTGCAAAATAAAATTAAATGTACATTGTGATATGTACTGTACACGTACAACCAAATTGCTAACGCACAAAATTTTTAATTCAAGTACAATAATCAAGTACATGAAACAAACTTCTGAGTACATGTAGCCTACCATGAATTTCTCAGTACTACGTACAGTATAATTATAGAATTTAAAAGTTCAAAGAATTTCTAAATATAGGCTACTGATAATGAATGTCTCGGTAAAATGAATTTTTCAGTACCGATACATTAAATAATGGTTGAGCTTTTATTATGCTTGTTTATAAAATATTAAAATTTTGCTAAAACATAATTAAAAAAAAAGAAAATACAGTACCAGTAGTGATAAATACATGCCCTAGTAAAATTATTTTTAATACCAATATTCATAATGAATAATTATGTAAATAACGCAAAAAAAGCTATATTACTGGAAATGAAAAGTGCATTCGAATATCTCGCCTAGACATACTTCTCATTGGATCACGGCATCCTGGTTGGGAAGCACTATTCAACGTAACAACACTTTTTCCTCATGCACATATTTGAACTCGAGGTCTGCAAATAAGTGCTCGACTCGCTCCGCAATCTCATTTGACTTTACTGTTTGAATTTTATGCGAATTTTTTTTTTTTTTTTTTTTCTTCTTTTTTTTATTTTATTTTCTTTTTTCATGCGCGGATCAAAGTTAAAAATGCGGCGTCGGAGCATGCGTATTGCGACGCAAGAAAGGGTGGTTAAAAGTTAGTTTATGGTTTGCCTGGTTTATCTACATTCTCTTCCTTCGTAGACGACGATCTTAGGTAAACGAATCAGAAATAGAAGTTCTAATAACTTATTCGTGATATATGAAATTTTGACGCGTACCCGATAGAGAATACACGTCGTACGCGTGCGCACTTCGCATTTTGATGTTTTTTTTCCGAATTTGGGTATCATCTATATAGAAATGCACGTACAGTTTTTTCTTCTTTTTTTTTTCTTTTCTCGAAGCCGATAGGACGGAGAATGTGTGAATAGAGAGAACAATTTCAAAGTCTTTGCTTGTTTGACTATAATTCTCCCCCAGCATCCAATTTCCGGAAAGAAATACGAGTTCAGAAGTTGACGATTCTCTTCAATAGCAATAGGCGGAGACGACGTTTTAAGTTTGAAACGACTACCACATTATGGGCAACGCGGAAAAACCTCGATTTAGTGTTTTCTAACTACATTCTGATGACGAAAATTAATCAACAAAATCGTAACTTGCAAACTAATAATTTAAATCTGTTCATTTACTATTTAAAAAAAAAAAATCAAGGCAACATTTAAATAGCCATTTTTTACCGTAAATTTATTGCCACCGGATTTCTATATCTAATGTGGTTGCTAAATCATGATATAAACTTTTGGTGGCAGTAAAGTATTTTATCATATTGAATGAGAGTTGCATTAACAAGATTTTAGTTAAAATAATTTTTACTTATTTTATAATAATTTTTCAATTTGTTTTTTATTTTAATATTTTAAAACAAGATTTTTTTTCAGTATTTTAATTAAGAATTTGTTCATATTTTATATTAACGAATTGATTTAAAACTAAATAGAACATCCATGTTTCTCAATCATAGTAACTGTCTACTTTTGCTATGAAATTGTTTGCAAAACTCTCGTTACAAATATTATAAAATATTATTTATATTAAAAAATTTCATTACATGTATACAGAGTACAGTGTATATCGAAAATTTTTCAAAACGGATTACTGTATTAAAATAAAAATGCGGTTTAATTGTAACTTAATAAATTTTGGCAAAAATTTAAGTCAACAAAAAAAAATCTTTTAAAAATAAAAAATTTAAAAATAAAAATTTTTAAAAATAAAAACTTACGGTATATAAATAAAAAATATATATATCGAATACAATTTCACCAAGTTGCTTAAAGAAGAAAAACGATAAATCGAGTTTTTTCTGTTCTACCATCTTTTTTATACGTTGGAGTGTAGAGTAGAATAGAATCGGAATTGAGGATCTTCCTTTAGGCTTAATCCACTTCCACTTGGTGATGTTCTTGTTGCATTGCTGGATTTTAGCTTGTTTTGCTTTCAACTTGTTGAAGCCAATTTTATACAATCGGTTTTTTTCCTCTCCCATCCCATCCCCTCACTTCCTTCCCACCGCCTACTCTCTCTTTTTTATTTAGCTCTTTCTCGTTTGCTCATCCTCGCATCATCATCAACTTAATATAAGATATGCATTAGAGGGGTCTATGAAGGTCCCTGTACCGGGATGAAGTAATGATGGGGTTGGGATGAGATGTACGGAAATAGAGAAGAGGAAAAAATGATGCGGAGGAAGGAAGAAAAATAGTGAGTTTCGGAAATCGGTTCTGCAAATGGCCACTGAGGGTAATCAAGTGCATGTAGAAGAAAAAGCATTAATTTTACATTATGGAAAATGAGAACATGTAAAGATAAAAAAAAATCCGACTGGATGAAAGGTTTATCTTTTATGATGTAGAGAAAGTAGTTTTAAAATACGCATCTTAATACGACGACTACTTTAAAATACGGGCATTTTTCTTTCGTCCTCTCTCTCTCCTTTGCCCTATTGCGCTCTTTTATCTCTTCACTTTTTTTTTTTTTTTTTTTTTGCCAATTTAATAGTATAAGAAAAAAAAAAAAAATGAAGTAACTAGTGTTTTGCAAGTGCAGATTATATTTTTTTTTGCCATTTTAATTAAATTAAGAGCAAATGTTTTTTTTTTTTAAAATGTAGTTTAAATTTTTCGGAGATTTTTTTGTGGCGATTTTGCGTATTCTGGACTTGATAATGATCAATTTATTTTTTTTGGTTATTATTCCTTTATAATTTTTAAATTACTGTATATTATTTTGGGTTAGTTATACATGTATTTGCTTATTTCGAGTTAATTCTTTTTGGTTATTTTGAGTAAATTACTTTTGAATGTTCTTGATTAATTAGAATTATTTTTTTATTAGTTTAAGTAATTTATTTTGAGTTAATTATTTTTGACTTTTTTTGAGATACCGGTACCGATAATCATTTTGAATTACATGTAATAGTTTTTAAATATTTTGAATTAATTATTTTGGATTTAATTGAGTTAATTATTATTTGTAGTTGTTTTTTGATTAGTTTAAGTAAATTATTTTGAGTTAATTATTTTTTTGACTTTTTTGAAATACCGGTACTGATAATTATTTTGAGTTACATGTAATAATTTTTGACTATTTTGAATTTTTTTGAGTGAATTATTTTCAGCTGTTTGCTTTAGATTATTTCTCGTTAACTACTGTATTTTGTTAAATTAGTTTTAATTATTTATTGTTAATTTTAAATATTTTAAGATAGATGTAATCATTTTTGATTAATTATAATACAATTTCGATTTTTTTATTTAATTTAAATTGTTTTTAAAAGTAACACAGTATCAATAATTATCGTTTATAAAACGAATTATTTTAAAGCCTTATTTTTGTTTAAATTATTTTAAGCTACAATAACGTGTCTATAGTTAATATTTTTTGCAAGTGATTTTTGAGGTTAACTTGCTGCAACTATTTATTTTTTTACAATTGTATCGAAAAATAAATAGCGGCCGGTTCTACGAGTACATCACTATTTTATTTATTTTTGTGCAAAATTATGTAACGGTACGGTATTTGAATAGCTTAATATTCAAGATTTTTAAATTGCATTATTATAATAAGCACGGGTAGATACGTTACTAACACATAAATTTTATTTTTGATAGCAAAAAAAAAAAAAAATTTTAAAATAACTGGAAAAAATGATTTTTAAACATGCACAATTTATAAAACCTAAATGCATTTTCCAGTCACTTGTATCCGCATTTATCATTAATAATCTCGGGTTAAGCGTTTGTTTTGCAACGGCGAAACGATATTTCTATACTCACTAAATTATTTAGTTATTTGTTTATAGTTAACGCGCCTAAGTTTACGTTTCAGTCGAAACCGATTCTCTTCTCTGGTAGCGTCTTAGGTGAATTATGATTGTAATAACTTGATATTCTCCGAGAGCAAATTAAGTTGCGTGACCTCGAAACTGCGCGATTTGATTCGGAATTAAAAACGAAGCGATAACGACTTTAGCGCTTTCGACGCCATTTTAGATTAACTTTTAAGCTGGCGCTATTATTTCTACTTGATTTTTATACGCTTTTATAAATGGCTAATGTGAATCACGTCTCCCCACCCACAGCCTATAAAATTGTAATTTCGAAAGCCATATTTTTTTTTTTTTTTTTTTTTTTGAATTGCTTTCAACGAAACAGGTGCGCGCGCGGAAGGTGGTCGCCGCTGTCGCCAGACTATATTCGTTTTTATTATACCAAATATGCTATTAATCGGAATGGAAAACGTGTGCAAATGCGAATCGAGTTTAATTCCGCTTATTGCGTTATATTGTAAACGTAAATGCTTACAAGGCGCTTTTTTCTATTAACAAATTAAACGAATTTTTTCTCTCTCTCTCTTTTAAACAAATATTTGAGGATTAGATCTCTAATCGAGTTTGAGGAATACTTTTAGGTAAATTGAAATAGTTTAAACACTTTTATCAATACTTTTAGCTAAGATTAAATATTATTTTATGATATACGGTAAGATCGTATATAAATGTATGAGTATGACGTCACCGTGGTATTATTTTAAAGTTATTATGGAAGCTGAAGAGAAGGGTGTTTGTACGGGTTCGAGACCGAGATTACTACCTTCTCTTCTTTAAAGCCAAAAAGGCGACAAATTTCAAAAAATAAAACATAATACCGGTATTAATGTTGTATGGTATGGATTCCGAGGAGTGGATTTAGAACATTTCCACCCTAGGGCCAAAATGATAAACTTTGCCAAAAAATACAGTATACTCGCATGTATTGTAAATGTAAGCTAATAATCGAATTGATATTTTTATTAAAATTATTAAATTTGTCCTTATTTTGTGTTTTTGCCCGCTCCTACAAATGTGCAGGCCACTCTGAAATTGTTGGAAATCCGCTAATGGTATGGGGTCCAACATTATAATATCAGCTAATAAACTAATTTTATTTGCGACTACCAGAAGATTTAATTTATTATAAAAATCTTGCTTTATTATGGTCTTACATTTGTTACTGTATAAGAAAATTAGACGAATTTGTGAATCCGCGCATTTTTTCAAAAAAACAAAACAAAAATAATCGTTTTTCTTAAATTTGGTTTGTTGAAATTTAATTATATTTGGTAAAAGTATTACTCCATACATTTTTATTGCCAAAAAAAAATGTATTTAAAAAATAGAATGGGTGTTTAAAAAGTAGTGTACTGCATTTATTTTTACGATTTTCTATTTTGTATATACTCGTATATATATTTTTTTGGAGTTTTTAGCTGAATTGCATAGCGTGGAGAATGTGTTAGCAATTTTTTTCCGATATTTTGACCCAGACTTGCTGACCATGCAAACATTCTTTTCTGCTTAATTTAACCCTTGTAGGGCTTTTTTTAGAAATTGATGCTAGAACATCGTTTCTTCGCCTTTTTCTTCATCGTCCAATTTTTTTCCACTTATGTTTTATTCAAGGTACGCGCGCACTTTTTATGTTACAATATTAAATGGGACAATTTAAAGAAATGAAGTCTGCAGTTCAAATTCTACATGTTACGTATCATTTGGGTTTAGAAACCAGACGTTTTTCTTAACGAATGATGTAATAGTCTGCCGTTGAGTTGAAGTTCATAGTACCGCAACTGAAAGTTGAAATTCAAACTTCTATTTAAATAAAATCTTGAAAACATTGAAACTCATTTATCCAAGTATTTCCAAATTTAAATAAACACACACACACAAAATCAACAAAATATAATATATTTTCAATACCGGTATTTCAAATATTAATTTTTGGGCTATGAAAATCAAAAATAGGCCTACTGAACTAACAAACTTAAATTTGAAATATCTTATAAAATCCATAATATCAATCCAAAATTAAGTTTCGTTAAGCTAAAAACGTGACAATTAAATACTCGTATTTTAATTAACCAGGTTTTTTGTGAATTAAACTTTTTAAGTGGCAACAATCGGCCATGTTTGTTGGAATTGCAATAGTTCTTATTTATTATTCTAAAGAACATTAAATTAAAATTTCAGCAAAATGTAGACAAAATATTTAAAAACTTTAAAATTTAATCAAGTAAAAATTTTTATATTTACAAAAGAGCCCTGATTCCTAGCTTTTTAGGCAGAGACATTGAAGGTATAAACTGTTACCGAGGAAATTTGAGATACGAGTTATTATTATCGTGCTATTCAGTTGATTTTTTAATTTTGACCTGCTATTGTTAAAACAGTAAATTCTATTTTTAGTGATTAAACGAAAGTAATTTTTTTTTAAAATTTAAACTTATTGACTTTGCTTTTACGAATTTAGCGTTGTATCAACGTTATTGTTGTAGTTTTTCTTCTTCTCCTCAGGCAATTTAGTTTGTAGCTTCGTTGTTGACGTGAGTGATTATTGCGTTTTCTACGGCTGGTTATTTGTGGTTTGCCCGTATTTTGAGAATGACTTGATTTCTAATTTAGATTAAAAGATGTTGCCTGTTGTTAAGTGTTGTTGGTTGTGCGTGGACTCGAATGCGCGGCAAATTTATTAGCTAAATTAACACGCATCTCGTGCATTTTTAAGGATCCTACCAAAATCACGCGGGGGAAAAAGAGGCTTATTTAGTCCGAGTTAAGAAAATTGCTAGTTTTTATTTGAGGGTCAGGCCAAAACTAAAAGCTAAAGTGAGCGAGAAGGTGGACACGAGAGCGAAAGAGATGAGCTCTTTGAACATAAACAAAATAACGACTTACGCATCAATAGTTCAAGCGTACGTTACGTTACGTAGGATTTAATGTACAAAGCCATTTATTTGGTCGAGAGCGGACGATAGTTTTGCGGTGAGATTTCACGAGAGCAGACAACAATAACAATGGCATTAAAACAATGGGATAAAAAAATACTAAGATAATTGATGCGATTCAGATATATATATATCTCCACATCTTTAATTTATTTTGAACGGATAACACAGCACTTAACGTTATATTACTTTTTCCTGCGCACTGACCATGACCATTCGAGGACCACGTGGTCAACAGACGTGCAGCAAGTTTTTTCCTCGATGCGGACAGATAAATAAATGATTTGGTTTTATAATGTATTTGCTTGAGTAAATTTTTTTTCATGAGTCGATTCTATGCGACATTGAATGTTTTTTTTAAAACAAATACATGTACAAAAATTGCCACAAATTATGATTATTTTGGTATTTTTTCCTTTTATCTCATTCCAATGAAAGGAATTTTAGAATTTTAATACCGATAAATAATAATTATCAACGTTTAATAATTGTTTTGAGTCCTTAGAAGCTTTGGCGTTAATTCGCAATCGGTGGTGCCAGTATTTACGAGTAAATACTGTGTCGTTTGTCTACTATTTTAAAAAAAAATTTAATTATCGTAATTATTATTACTATATATTAACCGCCGATTTAAGTCGTAATTTGTCGTTTACGATCCGTAAACGTAGTAGGCCTACCACATTTAATTTTGGCGTAATCTAAAAATGACTTATAAGATGACTTAACTGCGATTGATTAAGATTTTTTCAGTTATAGTATTTGCATTGATCAGGGTCTTATTATATAATTAAACTTCAGAAATAAACTAGATCTGTGTTTCCACAAATTCTCATTTGTTTACAACACACCGAATCAAAAGATTACATGTTGCATGCGGTTCTACCCACTTGTGCATTCTGGCAAACCATTGTCAAATTTCTACATAAAATTGTTAGTTAGAATTTACTTTAAAAAATAAAAATAAATAAATAAATTTATTTAAAATGACGCTATCATACGCTATGAAAAATTATCCATTTTTTGGATACTTGGATAATCAAGTTTGAATTCGAAAATGACAGTTCTAATGAAACAAATTTAGGACATTCCCCCTTCTCCTAATATCCCCATCATGCACCGTATGTTTAATTAGATCTCCCTCTTTCCCCCTCCCCCTAAATTACAGACGTCATATAATTATAGACTTAAATAAATCAATTAAAACTTCTTAATTTTAAAGCATTTTTTTTAGTTTCTTGTTTTGAATCATAAATGGTGATAAAGTACTGTAAATGGTTCCTTAAATAGTTTTTCAAGAATTTTTTTGTTTTTGATAAAAAAAAGTTTGATAAATGTTAAAGTTAACTAAATAAAAAATATTTTATAGAAGATTGTATTGGTCAATAAAAAATAAAAGATTTGCTTAGTTGAAAAATATCGGTTGAAAAATGTGAAGTTTTTCAACGGTATAATCGTTGGTTTTATTTGACAACTTTGATTAAAATTTTAAACGTGGAAATCTAAGGTTTTTCACGCGTTTTTTTCCGTATCGATTCCCTCGATACGCCGTTTGCTTGGTTGCCGGTGGAAGCTTCACAAAAAAATGAGTGTTCTCATTCCGTCTTTTTCCTTCTCGCCTTCACTTTTCTACGTTTCGATTTCTTTGAACCGGAAAAGTGGAAAAGATGAAGACGTTTCAGGGTTGATTGGACACAAAATCTGTGGAAGATCGGAGACAAAAATCACTGCTGGCTTTTCACGTGTGAACAGGGGTGAGCAGGTTGAACCGAATGAGATCGAAACACACTTGATTTCCACTATTTTTTTTTTTATTTTTCTTTTCTCTTGTTATTTATTTTTTCGTCTTCGAATGTAAGGTACCGGTAGTTGTTCGCCCTGTTAAACCTATTTGGAATGAATTTACGAGTAGTTGTGTGTGATGGAAATGCGGAGGTTGTTGCTGCTGCTGTCGGGTGTGTCTTGTTTACTTCGAATTGCCCGATTTTCGACCACCCATTCGCAACCAATCCCACTCAACCAGGGCTGGAATTAGACAAGCTGAGGCCATAAACTGTTGACATAAAATTATGATGCTCCCTCGTTTTCCTTCTGAAATCTTCAAAAAGGAATAAAGAAATGCCCTCTTTCTTTAAGCTGTCAAAAATATCGGTTTTTTTTCTAATAAAAATAATAATTTTAATAAACAATTTTAAACTTTTTAGCTTTAGAATTTACTATTTAAAAATGTTTTATATAGTGTGTATTTGCTTACCTCTGTGAATGTCTTTAAAAGATAAGACTTATTTGTGATTTTTTTTCGTATACGGTAAAAAAATATAATTACTAATATCTGTTTAGGAATTATCTGCATTTATTTAAAGCAGTGTTTTGTGAGTTTATTGAGTGTACCGACAGTTGTAGTAGTTCAGCGAGTGTTCTTGTTTTTAAGGAATTGGGATTTTTAGAGGCAATGTTTATTGAAAATTACGGTAGATATATCGGTACTGTATATGATATATCAGAGTTAAAAAATGTTGAATGCTTTTTGCAGGGGTTGGTGTTCAAATTTAATTAATGGTTTTGCTGGCGTTAATCAATGTTTAACAAAGTTTATTGAGCGTTTCTTTTGGTAAATGATTATTTTAGAAAGATGTGATTGAGTATATTTGTGTTAATGATTGCTTTTCAATTTAGCAAATTTTAAAATAATGTTATAAAATGCATGATTAATAAATTGAACTGTTGCTGCCCCTGTTTGGAGTCTCTAAAGACTTTTATTGCTGCTTAGAATTGCAAGGCCCAAAGTTTTGTTATTTTGAGGTAAAATCCGGGGCTGCTTACAACCCATTCGTTTCTTATTTTTTTCATTCTTTCTTTCCTCGTTTTCCATCTTCCCGGCACTTGTTTTCTCTTCGTCGCACGCGCATCCTCTCTAACCTCGTTTTTTCTCACTTTTGGGAATTGATTAAATGAAGGTGATGATGATGATGGTTGGGGAAATCACGGTTAGACGTGTTTCGATCGCGCCCTTCAACCGTGTTTCCACGGCTTCGTGCCATCCGGATGGATAGACGGGAGTAGACGAATTGAAATCCAATGCGGCGAAAAAATAGATAGGTTTGTCGGTGTCAACATTATCATTCTTGTTTTCTTCACCATTGCTCTTTCAAATTAATAAAGCGGCTTCGATATTTGGATCATCACAAATTCCGCTTCGTTCTTTGTGCGCGCGAACAATGCACGGTTCTCTCCGAAGGGAGCCAACGATTAGCGTTAAGGCGCGTCACACTCCGACAACACCAATATTATTACCACGAGGAATCAATCTCGGCGGTCATTTGAGAAATCCCACTACTACACGTTTACTTAAGGCCAACTGTCACGATTTAGAGCAGGGTGGTCCAACTTGTCACCAGAAGCGGGCCGCATGAGTGAGTGTGGAATTAACTCCCGGGCTGCACAATATGAAACAGGGACATTTTTCGCGCCTTCCCCCCTTAAAAAAATTATATAATAATAAAAAAGCGCCGAGCTTGCGAGGCGCGAAATTTTTTTGGAGAAAAAAAGACAAATTTAGCCCCTTTTTTGGACAAAATGACAAGTTTCCTTCATTTTTAATGCTTTTGTAAAGATTATTCATTTTTCTGTCAACTTTTTTCGAGCAGGCGCGGGCCGCCAAAATGACTTCGCGGGCCGCATGCGGCCCGCGGGCCGCGTGTTGGACCACCCTGATTTAGAGCTTGGTTCATAAAGAATCGAACATGATGAAACATTTTCATGTTACTGTAGATATAATACGATTTTTTTTTTCTTTAAAAAAAAGTACCGGTACCGTAATTTGAGGTATATATTAACATGATAAAATCTCTTGTGTAGACCTTTGATGGAAAAAAAAATGAATAACACATTTTTGTTGTAGTTACACTTTTAGGACATACAGTAATATAGACTAAAATATGCAGCATATTTACGTAGGCATAATATTATGTGCACAGTACTACTATTTAATATCTAAAGTAATTTAACTTGAACTCCAATGTGTTCAAAGCGTTAAATACCGTAGATGAAAATTGGTAGAATTGTTTTTTTTCTTCTTAATTTTAATTAATTGCCATTTTACCCAGTCATTTTGTTATTATCAAAATCAGTAACATAGTGGAGTTAACGATGTTCATTTTGTGAAATTATGAACCCTTAAATACACTGCATATTTTGAAATTAATTTTCACAAGAGGAATAAGTCCGCAATATTAACCTACAGTCCGTCTGCTTGCAGTAATTTCATGGTATTGATCTTGTCAATTAATTTCATTGTACTAAGATATTGCTCTGAGAAATTTGTGGTTTTGGGAAAGTAGAAAGTTATTGTGGTGCCGATGTAATAAAATTTTTTCAAATTAACTTGAAATTTTAAGTTTTTTTTAATGACTAAAGTGCTTATCTAATACATGTACATGTTCAGTACCTGTAATAAATGACACTTTAGTTAGCCTATTTATTATTGCTTACTAAGAAATTGGCTATAGATTTTCAATATATTTTTATAGCCCTTTTCTAGTCTGAAAAAATGGTTAAAAAAAGTTCAAATTATTGCTTACATATTGTGAATGCCATAGGGCCTGCATATCTAAAATTTTGTTCGATGAATAATTAATTATTGTAATTAAAACGTTGTCGATAGCAGTTAGAAAAAGTTATTTCAGATTTCTACAACGACTTTCGTGTTTGTTAACCACACCTTTAGTGTTTTTACGGGCTTTTTTTTTTTTTTAAAAGGAAACTCGTTCAATTATATCCGAAATGATGTAAGTATTAGTTTGTTGTTTCGAAATTTGCTGCCCACCTGCTATTCGATTGGATGCTAGTTCCCGGTTATTAACTCATCTATACGCGGAGTAATTGATTCTCGAGCTGAATCCTTTTTCCACAACGAGCCTACCTCGGTCTATACCTCTACTACAGCTGTCTATTTGGCGCCTATTTCCCCGGAGATTAATTCTCCTGTGCTTTTCGCTCTTCAACTTGGCTCCATTTTTTTTCTTCTTTCAGCTTTTCAAAAGGATGAGTTTGAAGTTGGGTGGGTTAATATGGGAGGGATATTGAATCACTATTTCTCTATCACCCTTCTCTCTCTTTTCCTATCTATCTATTCGTAATGAGTCGATAGGAGCTAGCGCGGGAACACCGTTACTCTATCGTGTTTAGTTGGAGTCTTCTTTACTAATTTATATCAGAGGGCGCGGATTTCTAACCGGTAATACCCCCAGCCAGTGGGCTAGCTCCCATTTCGAGTTGTTGGAGGAAGAAGAATTAAAGGATTAGCAGTGTAATGGCTATCATAAATTCTCGATTTCTCTTTTCCTATCTATTTCTATGAGCTCCATTTTTTTTTTTTTTTAAGTTTGCGCGTTGCAGTTGAAAATTTTGGAAGTCGTCAAACATAACAACAACGCCCTATAAAACATTTCCGAACACTCCCGTTTCTGGTAATTAACGGAGGTAATTTTTGATCGTACCCACCCCCTCGCTCATTATTTCAGATAAGCTTAAGCCGAAAGATGTAGTTTGGACCGAGTTCAAAAACAAGTTTGACAACTATTTGCAACGAATTCAGCGCCGATGTTTTATTACTTTTTGATTTCACTTATTAAGTAATGAAATAAGGTTGGAAGTAATTTATGCCTTGATAAGCTTCTTAAGCTACTGATGAATAAGGCACGCAATTTATGGGGAAACCATTTTCTTAACTTTGTTTGCTTTTTAACTACTTAGTGATAAATTAAGCGTGATTTACAAAGTATTAATTTTTATGGAATCGGGTCGAAATAATGCTCTATTTCAGGCTTACAATTACCTAGTTTATTTCTAATAGTTTTTGGGTTTTGTACTGGGTCTCGTATTTTCAAAATCAGAAGAAATCACTTTTTCAATACAAATTTTAGTAGGCTCGTAATTTATTGCAATTTATATCACAGCAATTAATTTGATGCTCGCAGGTGTGCAAGTAAAATATTTAGCTAAAAGTTTTTCAATCGTTTTTTACTTGTATAATGTGAATTTTTATAGGTTAGGTCATAGTAGACTATAAATCTTTTATTTTTAAGGTATAATTTTTAATGGATTATTTTAACAACTTTTTTTTAAATTTATCAGTGTTTGATTAACAAAATTGTTAATGTTTTGATTAAGTTTCGTCTTGCACCTTAGTGATTTGCCGAAATTAGAGATACTGTAAATGTATTTACATTTATTATTAGTTTTAAAATTTTATTTATATTTAGTAACGATAAACTATTCCCTAAAGGGCCTAATGCAATGGTATCGGCGTTAAGGAATAGTTTACGGTAAATAATTTGTCAATGTGGCCTACCTTTCCATGGTACCATTATGCTCGTAGGCGGATATCCAAACTTTCCACCCTGAAGCCAAAATTTTTGGCCGCTCCTAAAAAGATGAATTGTACCGCCCTAAGGCCCTGGCATCACCTAGCCTAATTATAAATCCTCTTCTGTCCTTTGTCGGGACTCGATAGATTGGTACCGATAGGTCGCTACACCGTTTCTAATACTGTACTGTAGTTTGTATTTTCCTTTGGCAGCCATTGAGCTGCTGAGCTGTGAAAACAGGTTTCGGTCTTCCAGGGATGTGTACTCCCAGTTGTGCAGAAAGGCACTTTCAGGGGCTGCGAGCAGTCACGGCTTAAGAAATTAGACACTTTACGTTTACCCTTCTCTCTTCTTCAGTTTGATCTCTGGTTGTTTTGGCTCTTCCATGTCTCCTTAAGAAAGAACAATGAATAAAAATAAGTTCGTGCATGATTTACTCTACGTAATTTGAGAATTATACTTTTTAATTAATTTTTTATGAAAATTAAATGTAGTTTACGCACGGAGTTTTACTCCGCTTTCGATGTTTACCGTACGCTTTAGTTAAAGAATTATTGAGAAGATGTAGTTGGGATAAATTAATTTGTAAGGCGTGTTTCGGGTACTTTCAGCTATTATTAATATTTTAAAGTTTTTTTGATGCTTGTGTTTTAATAAGTGAAAATTTTAATTTGCAGCAATATTTGTTAATATTTACACATTAAATAAACGTTATAAAGGATTATTTTTGAATTTAAGCTAATTTTGTTCTCACTCACTTAATTTCTATGAATGAGCGCATGAGTTCCGATGTGATTTTTATAAAGCAGAGTGAACCTTGTTTTTCCACTAATTGAAGTTAAAAAATGTTTTTATTTAATTATTTTGCAGATGGTTTACTTTAAATAGCTCAAATAGAAGTGCAAAATAATTAAACGCGAATTTACAGTATATCTCGAGTTTAAAGAATTATCACTATTAACTTTGTTGAATAAACAAATATTCAACCCACAACCTCATAAATTTTGCCCCAGTCCAATTTTGGACCTTTTTTGTTTAAAGACTGTGAAAGTTTTTTTAAACTAAAAACTTTGCATCAAATACAGCCAGCAGATTCAGAATGAACCAAGAATTCACCAAATTTTAATACCGGTACTAAATGAAAAGAGTCCCTTCGTTGACTGTGAAGCTCTATTTACTCGAGTTTGCGAAAGCCTTTGCGCACACGGAGGGGTTTTCTGTAATTTAAAAGTGAATTGTGTTCAGTTGAGTTAATAGAGTGAAGAGACTTGACGACATTGAATCGATTTTAAAGCTAATCCAGTGTACTGGACACTGCTTTACGCGTTGAGAGTAGAAAAGAAAAGTCTGGCGATGGCAAAGTACGATAACCAATTAACGGTCAAGAGAAATTAAGAGAAATATCTTCTGACATTTCTCAATTGTGTACAGCAGCCTATTCTTTTCTTTCTCTCTCTATCTTTCGCTCCTTGTATTTTTTTTTTCCGTCTTCATCCGGTAACAAAGTCAAGTCCGAATAGAAACATCTGTCTAGAAGTTGTTGTGGCTGCGCATTTAAGCTATGGGTTGGGTTGGGTGGAGATAAAAGTGTGGGTGGCGAATAGAAAAGTTGGGTCTGCTACGGAGATTGTTATAATGGAGAGTGTATAGTCGACAGAAGCAACTAAAATGAGCGAATTTTATTGCCTTCAACGTTGGTCGGATAAATCAAATGATTCAAATTATAAGAAGATCTCAAATGCTCTCCTGAGGATCCGCGCAATTTATTGTCCGTCAGATGTCATTAAAAGCATAGTCCATTCTCGCTCGCCTGCCAAAAATGTTTTCTTTTTCTTCAACTCGAATAGCTTCACGTACAAGATATGATTAACCATTAAGAAGCAGCGCCGGCCAGAACGTTGGAGATATCTCTCGCCGTAGTAGAAAACGCGCTCCTTGTGTATGTGTGTGTGAGGGCGGAGTCTAAATGGGGTTTAGTGCGGGCGAGATAATGGAAGTCTACTAAAATAACTAAGGCTTTCTTTAACAAGAATTAGAAGGAGTGGAGGGAAAAAAGTTTTTATTTTATTTTATTAGCGGAGATGACTTTTTTATTGGTTATTACAATTCTGCTTTTTCTTTTGGCTGTTAAATGCTGCTAAGCCTCATACAAGGCGATAGCACCAAAACAAATAATTTTAAGACTTTATAGGAAAACCTCGATTTTAAGTCTAGGAGATATTAACAAAGAATTATTAATGAAGTAAAAAAAAAATTTGGCTACCATAATATTTTAAAGAAATTTTCGGTGGGAAAAATAACCGTGTTATTTCCTTCAGAACAGCAAACTTTTCAGTTTAACAAATTTTAATTAATATTTATAGAATTTTGGATTCATCTAACGAGTTTTAGTTTCTGTAGGTAACTGATTTTTTTTAAAAAAAACCTTTTGTGTATTTTCAAGGAAAGTGAAACATGTTGATCGCAATTGTTGGATAAACTTAATAAAATAGTTGACCAGTACTATTAGTTATTATTTATTGATTTGTAACTTGTTGCTTATGTTGTAACGGATGGAATTAGCTTAGTTCTCGTCAATAATTTTTTCAGACAATTGAAAAATGACTCGCAAAGCCAATCAGCGAGCTGCATGAAGAAATAGCCGCGTGTGTATTTACACACTTGGTATGTAAAAGCTATTATAATTATGATTTCTCACCTTACCAGTGGCGTCAAAATTGTTACTACATGTACTCGTAAATCTTGTTATTTTGTCAAAAAAAAAAAAAAAAAAGGGGCTAAAATTGTCACTACATTATTCTTTAAAAAGTTCCTAAAAAGTTATTGTATGACTTAACAATTTTTGCCAGGTAAAACTTAACCGGGTTTGTACAAAACTATGCGCTTTAGCACTATAAATGAGGTAGTGCGGTGTAGAAATTATTTTTATCTCCGGGAACCATAATACAGTATTTTATCTTACCGTCGCTACGCCACTTCACTTTATCTACAAAATTTTGGTATCTTTCCTTTAACGAAACTTAAATAGGGCCTACATTAAACAAAATTTTTAATAAAAGTCACCTTCAATCCAATAGTATTTTTTAACCCTATTTTTAAATTAATGAATTACATGTACGAGTACAGTATTAAAAACTGAGTTTTTTAATTAGTTAATTTTTTAAAATAAAAAGTATTTAAAATTAAAACTTTTTGATCATTATTAAAAGGATAAAAATACAGTATTAGGAACTCGATTAAAGAGCGACAATTGATTTAATTGATGAGGCTGCTCTAACGTCACTTTTAGCTGTGAAAACAATTGATTGACTTTTAATGAAGAACGAAGCATCGAGGATTGGCAAATCAATTGCTACGTCACCGATCCCAATGCGTCACCTTGAAACGAGATTGAAGAGACGTGAGTGACGCAACAAGCTCCCTCGACAGCTCTCTCCGTCTTCATCTCTCTGGAGAAGCTAAGCGTTACTCATTATTAAGCTTTAGATAGGATTGATGAAAATCCCACGCGATTATTCCCGAGTACAATTCGCAGGAATCGGGCGACATTAATTGCCACCTTTTTTTAGCATTAGTAAATTGAAATTTTTTCCTAAGAATATCTTACACATTGTCACTATTATTTTTGTTTATTCGAAATAGAGGCGAGAATGCTTTTTTTCCCTTTGCTAAGGATGAAAAACGAAGAATAGTGAGAGTAGTTTATTCGAATTTATTAACACCATGAACCTGTAAATAATTCTTAGTTACTCATCAATTTCATTTTCATTTAAACGAGGAAAATGCTTTAGTTTTATAAACAAAATAAAGCAAATTTTTGTGGTTATGTTTAAAATACATGATTTATTTTATTTAAAGTTTTTTGTGTAGGTAACACATACAATACCACAATCACATATATTTAATACCACAATCACATGTAGCTTATTTTGGAATGCTAAGTAAATAAAATTTTGTTTTAGCTTCTCTGTAACGAAATTATTAGTTTAACTTCAAATATTTAAGCTTTTGTGAGTTCAATAAATTTTCAGGTTTCTTAACTTTGTTTAATGAAAATAATTATACTTAAATTTTTGAGATTCTTGGAAAACGTCGGGCGTTGTTATTGCATCATGTAGCTAATTGATTGCTTTCAATTAATGGCCTATTAATGGCGGGCAGATGTTTAAAGTATTTATTTTAATCATTGCAGCAACAATGAAACACGTTTATAGTGCGTCCGCTTATGGTGCGATTTTTGCCCGGTTCTCTGGAAAACGCCATTGGAACATGTGTTTAAAAAACCCCGCTTATAGTGCGACCACATAAGTTTGCATACGGTAATAAGTGCGTTCCACTTGAATGATTCTTTTTCTAAAAAAGAAATATTTTTATTGAAAATTTAGGAATTTTAAAAATTGTGATTTTTTGGACCGTTTTTTTTTTTCTTCTGCCAGTTACACGGTCTGTAAAAAAGAGCTCAAAAAATTTGATTAAAAAAAATATTTTTTAGCATTTTCTCCGATGTACAGTAGGCCTACATGTATTGCGATCCCGCTTATAGTGCGAATTTCTTGAAGTCCTTTGAATAATTGCACTATAACCGGGTTTCACTGCATTAATTTTGTTGACGCAAAAGCGAAATTTTTCACAATTATTTTAGTGATTATTTTTGTAAAAACGAATTCTTTATTATTATTGTTTATAACAAACTTTCAATTTTAGTTTATTTGGTTTTTTGAACTTTTTTCTTAGTTTTAATTTACCGTAGGCCTACTTATTCATTAAATTTTATTCTGTATTTTACAAGTAAAGTTCTTTGTATAAAGTTTATTAATTGAACTTTTGCAAAAATATTTAGTATTAAAATTCTAAAAGTTTTGGCAACTAGTTTATCTGGATTTTTTTATTCAGACGACACCAAAATAACGGTAAATTGTAAAGAAAGGCTTCCGTAAATTCCCGACGGTGTCGTTGTTTCAATGACGTAAAACGCGAAATCGATGAAAGATAATTACGAAAAATTTTACGCAAACCAAAAATAGCAAAAAAAAAAAATTTTGTTTTTAATTCGTATGAAAGATAATTTTATTATTTATTTATTTTTTTTCTTCTAACTTTTATTTGTTTTTAAATTTGAGATTGTATCGGAGAGAGATTGCTCGAAGATGTTCGGAATACGTGACACGCGCCCCTCTCCTTACCAACACTCCCCCTCCTCCTCCAAACCATAAATAACAAACGCATTTGTTACAGAAAATTTATGACGGTGGAAGTCGACCTAAAAACGGTTTTTGTTTATTACTTATGAACAAAATTAATGTATTTACGTATGATTCATTTTCTCAACGGGCAACGACGTTAGTTTTTCTAGGAGGAAACTTTACTTATTTATTTCATTGATTTGCGTTCTAGAGATTTTTGTTTTGGCTCCGAATAACGGAAGTAGTTACGATCTCATTTGCCTGTTACGGGTTGAAATGACTTTTCAACTTTTTGTTCTATTTTTGCTTTTCCTTTACTGTGTATGCGTAGGGATTGAAAATCAATTGGAACAAATTAATCTTTTCATCTTCGGAAAAATTCGACAATTTTTTCCCCCGACAACTTGTTATACAGAACAGTTTTCGAGCATGACGTTATGCAAAATACTTGTGAAGCGCAACAAGCTTGGTCACGTGATACAATAAAACTTATTTAATTTTATTGAGGAGTAGTAAAATAATAAAAGATTTTAGTTTATTTTAAGCGCATTTATTAAATACTGTAAACTAAAATGTTTGATTTTGGGATTTATTTTTAATGTTTTCACTTGTTAGCATAATATTTCTGGGTTCTTTAAGCAACAAACAAAAACAATTTCAGTAACTTTTTCAAAAAATCAAGAAAATATAAATATTAAAATTGGCCCGCAACTGATGTAATAAAGGACGTCATTTGGTGTTGGGGACATTTTCTTCTTTCCGGGATGACTTCCCCTGGAAACATTTTCTCCGTCACAACACTCTACATAAAAAAAAATTTCTCCTGTTTTTTTTTTTTTTTTTTTTTTTTTTTGAGTTCAGTGTTTGAAACTGCGCTTGAGATTTTTATTGACGACAAATAAGGCGACAAACGTCTTGAAGCGATTCCGAAGCTATAAACTTAAGGTAAAACGTCGAAATCCAACGACTATATCTGAAAATGTAAGAAAAACGTCAATAGAAAAAGCGAAGAAGAAGAGGAAAAAAATTCGTATCTGCAGTTTACTGTTGAATCTTCGATCGGTAGAATTGATGGAAAGAGAGAGTGAGTGGGTGAGAGAGTAGAAAGGAGAGAGAGAGAAAAGGAAGGGTAATTTATTTGTATGTGGGTGTTCATTCGAATCGTAAAGGCAAAATCGCAAATAATTTCCATCTTCTCATCCTCCTTTTTCTAAGCCTCGCTTCTTAACGATCTTCAAACCGAGATTTGGCTTTAGGGGTTGAAAGTGGGTGGGAACCAACACACCACACTTACCCCTTGCTATACGCGGATTCACTATTGCACGGTTTTGCTTATGCGCGCTAAGGTTTTGTAGTCATACTGAATTTTGATCTTGTTTGAAAAAAGTCTCGTTTACATGAGTATAATTAGTCATACTGTATTTTCAATTCGAAAAATGTATAACACATTACGCGGTAACATTAATAAATTAATTTTTTTAGTAATTTTGCATCTTTGGTGTTTTATTCAGAGCTGTTTGGCACCACTACTAGATAATTTTGATTTAGGTGGCAATATGTTGCATATGCTTTGCGGTGTACATTGTATTGTGGAACCTAATTTTTGTTTATTATTAATGCATAACTATTTTATATTGTGCATACAGTATTCAATAGGTACTCATTACAAACTTAAATCAAATTGATACGCAGATGTATGGCCTATAATTTTTCAAAAGCAAATTTTAACGATTTGTAGCTCCACTGTAGCAGTGGAGCCTATTGCATTATTTGATACTTTTTACTTTTACGCGGTTTGTGGCGGGAGTTTATTTTTTCTCCCCCCAATTATCCGGTAAAAGGTCCAGTTTGTGCGCACATTTTCCGGTGAAACATTTTCATTAAGCGATGTATTCTCTCTTATGCGCAGTTTTTAATATCCATTTTCAAATCAGCGCTTTTATTCGATATTTTCGCTTATACGCCGTTGATTTATGGAACTCTAATAGGGGATAGTTTTTTGTTTTTTTGCTGTTTTTATATAAGCTTACTATAACACTGGCACTTTTTTAAATCCGCGTTTTTATTATTATTTCCTTTAATTATTATTTTTTAAAAATTATTTTGTTATACTTTTTGAGCATGCATCACGGATTTTAAATGTTTTTTTTTGTGCACCTTAAAACAGTAGTGTAGTGATTTGTAGCACCCCCCAATCAGATTGCAGGGATTTAGTGTGGGAGGCGTTTTCGACCAATCA
>JAQGAZ010001330.1:0-31719 GCA_034692225.1 Polydesmus complanatus | reverse complement strand
TTGTAAAGTAAATCCCGGGTTTGAATCTAAAGATGGACGAACACCGTCTGGTGGAATAAAGTTGAAGTTCTGAAGCAATGATACTAAGTATAAAAACAGTTCCATTCGCGCAAGTGGTTCTCCAACACAAGCTCTTCTACCTATATTTATTGCAATAGAAGTTTGTATGAACAACATCAATATTTATGTTGAAGTTGATTTACCTATGGAGAAGGGAATCAAGTATTCTGGTTTGAACAAGTGTCCATCTTCATTGATAAACCGATCTGGACGAAAGTTTTCCGGATCGCCCCATAGTTTAGGGTCGTGGTGAATGTTCCAAATGTTGCAAAGAATTAATGTGTCTTTTGGAATTCGGTGATTGAAAAGCGTCGCTCCTTTCGTATTTCTAAAAATAATAAAGCAAAAAAAAAAAAAAAAGTAAATTAAGTTTCTGAATATATTTTTTATACATGTGATGATTAATAACCTGTGCGCAATTGACAATGGCACATGACTGACAATCCGGTGAACTTCGGCGATTGTAGCTTCGGTGTAAGGCATGTTGGTTCGATCGTTGTAAGACGGTTCTCGGTCTCCGATTACTTGATCGATTTCTTTTTGTATTTTTTTCTGGACTTCTGGGTAGTTGGTCAAATATAAGATAATCCATAAGGAAGTGGTAGCGGTTGTATCGGTTCCGGCTGCATACAAATCTCGAGTGCTATGCACTAAACTCAAATCTATAAATTGTTAGGAGTATTATGAGTTGATTGTATAAATTACAAAAAAATATACATATATTTATAACAACAATTGCCTTTAAATACTGTATCTGCTGGATTAATGTTTCGGCGAGATTTTTGTTCGGTTAAATAAGCGGAAGCATAATTATCACGTTCACCGTCTTTAAATGTCTTTTTTACATCTTCAAGTACGCTTTCCATTAAATCAAGAAATTCCTTGATCATTTTTCTAAAGAATAGATGATAGGACAAATTAACTTTGATTTTATTTTAATTAAAGCGGAAACACGTACCTCGATGCGTTTCTTTTAAAAATAAAATCAGTACTTGGTAAATGTTTTAACCACGTAAAAAACATCATCAGAGTGCTATTATTGGATAATTCTCCAAACTTTTTAAATATTTTTTGAAGTTTTATGAAGAATGGATTATCATATTCGAATCGCTTGCCCGTTAATAGAATTTGTATATTGTTGGCTATACTGACTGTCAGTAATTCTTTAATCGGAAAAGGTTTCTCATTTTTATTTTTAATTTCTTTAATAAAATGTTGGATTTCGTTCTGCAAACAAAATGGAAACACAATAAAATTTTATTACAAAATAATTAACTTTTTCGAATTTAACCAGAATTTGAGGCTCCAGCGTAAGTTTGCCCACTCCGTAATCTCTTAAATTGTTTAAAATGAATCGTCGGTGAGTTTTCCAAAATTCACCGTCGGTTGCAATTATTCCTATAAAAGGTTTTCGATTATTTGATGCGGATTGTTTCATACTTGTGATTCCATCTGAATGATAATCCTGGTAACAATAATTACAAAATAATATGTTATACCGCAATTGTCTTCTTCGGATTCCTTAAACAAAACGTCATGCGGCCGACCTGAAAATATCTCTGCCTGATGGACGAAGGCTTCTTTGACAGCTTCATAGTTATTTAGAACTATTACTAATCTATTCCCTAGATATAAACTAAAAATAATTGCATTTTAAGAATTAAATTTTTTTATTCGATACCGGTATTTATTTAACTAAAATAATGGTTATGTCTTAAAAAAATAGTTTTAATGTAGCGTGCATTCCCAACTTATAATATTATTTTTATCTTTCTTTATGCGAATGCATGTAAAACGTGTCATTTTGTTTTTAATCTTGTTTTTTATCCTGTTGATTGAAATGAGAGTGATACTCGCTGTGAGTATGAATTATTGTAAACCTATATTTTATTTGCCCTATAATGGGCAGTAATTACTATTAAATCAAATTTAATGTTGGTTCTAAGAAGCTATTTAATTATAATATTCAATTAAAAATGTATATATTTACTGAAAAACTTTTCCGAATTTCTTTCCCAGTTGAGCGAACGACTTATGAATATGCGCTTCCATAAATGGCATATATCCCAATATCGGTACTCCTGCGGAACCTGGGGGAAGGCCTTTTGGAACCGTAAGGTACCAATAAGCTACCACTAAAGCAATTAAGAGGATGACATACCACCAAAATTCACTCATGTTTTTAAACAAATTTTGTTTAAAGATTAATCAGAGTATTTCTGCTTTATACCGTAGTAGTGCACTTGTTTAACTTTTATAATATACTGTAAAAATAACTTTGAAGGACGTTGTGAATATACGAAGTGGAGGCAGGGATTAATATTAAAATAATTGTTGTTTTCAATAGAGCATTACTTGATTTTTTTTTTGGTGAGAATTTGAAGGTTAACTGCGCAAGTAAAGAGAAAATTATCTAGTGCTTGTAATTTGTAGTAGATAGTAGATGCTTGTCTCTATAAACACGCCAAAATATTTTTTTTTTGCTTTGATTCTGCATTATAATTGTTATTATTAAATATTTAAGTTATTAAATTGTTTTGAAGGTTAAAACTTCTTACCTTGTATTTCTTTTCTCCCTCTTTCAACGGTGAGCTAAATCTTTTGGTAACTTTGATATTCACCAACTGTCTTACTAATTCAAGTAATCTTTTACTCCGAATAATTCGTAAAGTAAAAAAAAAAAATTCCGTGAATGATTCGGATAAAACAAGAATGAAATTAAATGTGTTGGTTAAGGTTAAAAAAGTAAAGTAAATTAAAAATAAAATATTTTAAGTATACCAGTAGTTATCCCATTCACACAACTGTTATTCAGATTATGATCATTGATTAAAAAAAATAATTAGGTATATAAAAAAATATATAATACCACTCTCTGTTTGTAAGTTTGGTTTAGTTGTGGTTAGCATATCTTCTATTAAAGTTGAACTTGTGTCAACATTTTGTAGAGTTGAGGATGAAATATTAGGAGTTGTAAATGTGGATATTGAAGGGTTGTCAACCAAACTGTCGCTGGTGTCAACAGATGGGACTGTTGTCGTTTGAGTGGAGTTGATGGAGAAATTAATATCGGTGGTACTAGAGGTATTCGTTGTAGTTGCGATTGAAATAAGGGTTGTGGTTGCAGAAATCGTGGTTGGTTTTTTATGCTGGTGATTTGATTGTCTTCCATAATAATTATTGTAGTCATAGTAGTAATCGTAGTTTGGATACGATATATTGCTTACGTAATTGCTCGAATAATAATGTACGTAGTCGGAAATTTGAACTTGATTTCCTGTTGTACTTTGATTTGAAGGTTTATGTTTAGCTGAGTTTTGAGTAGTTGTTGGCGGATTGGTTGAAGGTTTAGTAGTTCCATTCGACGTAACTACAAGTGATTGAGTAGTTCCAATCGCCGTGGCAATTGCTGGAGTCGTTGGGTTGGTAATGGGCGGGTTAGTGATTAATGGCGTGGTCAGGAGTGGAGTTTTTACTAATGGAGTGGTGAGAAGTGGCGTCGTTACTAGTGGAGTAGTCAAAAGTGGCGTCGTTACTAGTGGAGTAGTCAAAAATGGCGTCGTTACTAGTGGAGTAGTCAAAAGTGGCGTCGTTACTACAGGAGTGGTTAAAAGTGGCGTGGTGAGAAGTGGAGTCGTTATTTGTGGAGTGGTCCACGGCGGTGTAGTTGGAATATTAGATACTCCCATCTTCTGATTGTCCACTGGCATAATCGCCAATAACGTCAACAATGTCAAAATGCCCTGAAATAATTTAATCATTGATAAAACTAGAATTTGCTGTACTGTATTTACAAACTAATCTTATTTAATGGTTTTTACAAAGGGAATAATTACCGATATATTTTCCCACATCGTGTTGTACCTCGGTCCAGTGTTCGAGAAATGCAGTGCCAACTTTGGCGTTTGTGTTTTTTTTAAATACTAGTTGTGCGACTTATAATTAATGGTTTTAGATCGCAGCAGTTAGTCGATTAATTTCAAGAAAATACAGTATGTTGAGAAAATATTTGCTTTAGGTGACAGTTGCAGATAAAGAATTAATGGGATTTTCTGTTTCGTTATTTATTTTATATGAGGCCTTTAATCAAGCTACGAATGGATTTTCACACTACTCATTGGCCCACTATTAGTTTTGCTATATTTGGAATTTACTCTATTGATCTATTTTAAATATATCGCATAGTATTACCAGCAGCATGCACTCATTTTAAATATATTGTGCTTTTTTTTTTTTTTAGCATTATGAATGGTTTTCGGTATATTATTTTTTTTTAGTGTATTCCAAACATTTAATAAATGTACTAATTAATAAATTAACAAGTATTCCTGCTTGTTTCTTGAACTACTTATGTTTTTATTTTGTCAGTTTATTATTAAATTGGAGATCATTTTATTTGCATCGCAGTCTCAATATGAAAAATAGCAAGATTTGTGTAATAGACCAGCTATCAACCACCCTCAAAAAACACACGAGCATACAAGGAAACTTGAATTGCATTGAAAACGTTTGGGTGATGGTTCGGTATTATATTATTCCTTTGGTCCCTGTCGGGTTGGTATCACTTGGGGAGGACAACCTCTCCTCTAGGACCTACTTGTAGTATCTATTACCGTTTAAAAGCACATTGTAGATACATGTAATTATAAATACGGTTAATATAATTGAATACTTTGAAGACCAGTGCGATCTCTCGTGGAAAAGGCTGCTCCTTCCAATGAGAGCTGACGGTGGTTGTCTAGCTCCGTACACGGACACGGGTTGAGATCGGGTTTGTAATAACGCACTTTTATCTATCAATTCGCCTTCGCCTGATAAAAATGCTATAATTTACAAACTTTGATTGAAAATTAATGATTTTCTTAACAAACCTAATGTTAAATCTGTATAGCTATTGATGCCTTTATTATAACCGTTAACTACATTCCAATCGTGAACTCCATTCGCAGTCGGCACTATCTTAATATTCTGTCCTATAGAAAATTAAAAAAATATTTTATTGTAAAGAGAACTACGTGAATAAGCAATCAACTAACTCACCTGTTACATATCTTGCTCTGGCCATGTAATGCTGTTTGGCATTTCGACTATTATTACTCGCTTGCCTAGAATTTAAAATTGTGCCATTTCGGCTTCCTCCTTTGCTCGTCCCACTACAAAAAGAAAGACGAAGGGAAATGGAGGGGGGGATTCGACTTTCAGTTTATTTTATTTTGATAAATATTGAAGAATAAAATAAACAAATACTTCACAATGTTGTTTGTTTCTTCTTTTTCAACGGTTTTGTTTGCATTCACCGGTTGAATTTGATTTTCGATGGATTTCTGAGGACCCCATCGTATTCTCGCGGAAGTATTGGATGAAGTCTGCGTAGACTCTCGTATAGCTTCCATCACAGGTACTGTTACCGGAACTACGCTTTCAATTTGATTTCCAACAAACTCATTTATCGAAACGTTCGTTTGATGGAGAGGATAACTCACTTTGGGACTCACTTGAAAGTAAGGGTACCTCAAAGCCTACAGGAACGAATTATAATACAGTATAGAATTACGCGATTAAAGATTGGAAAGAAAATAGCAAGCGCACCTGTACGGCGGTGGGTCGTTTGGATGGATTCCATTTGAGCAGATCGCGAATGAGTATCAAAGCTTCTTTACTGGCGTTAGGGATCAATTGAGCTAAAGCAGTTTCGGTAAAATGCGGAAACTTGAAATTCATAGCGGTCGCCAACTGATAGCCTTCGAACCAATCGTTCTGCAACCATTTTAATCAAAAGTTAATTTCTGAATTAGGTGTACAATCTCATTAAAGTTTGTACTTTTGACGGCGTTCCTAATACCGAGCATATTTTAAATATTTCGTCAATTTCGCTGCTGCCTGGAAACAGCGCTCTGAAGGTATAAAGTTCGGCAATTATGCAGCCAATAGCCCAAAGGTCAATCGGGGAGCTGTAGTAGGTAGAGCGTAATAACACTTCCGGAGCTCGATACCTAAGATTTACAAACATTTAATTAAAAGCGTAGATTTATTATGGTTTAGAGTTTGCTTAAGTTGTAGGTTATTTACCATCTCGTTGAAACGTAATCTGTGTACGGCGGTTGGGAACGAACTTCACGCGCTAACCCAAAATCGGCTATTTTTACTAAATCTGATCCGCTACATAAAAGATTTTCAGGTTTCATATCACGATGAAAAAAACCTTTGTAAAAATGAAAGGAACCATTTGTGAAGAGAATTGACTTAATAATGACGTGAATATTTTTTTTACCGTGCTTGTGCATAAACGCCAACCCTTGAAGGACCTGGTACATAATATTCCGAATGACCGACTCGGGAAACGGTTTATTTTCTCTGTTGATTTAAAAATGCGTTAACGTGAGTTAAATAAGCTAACTAAAGTTTTTTGAGCATATGGGCACCCAAACAAGGTACTTTTAAAAAAAATTAATTTAAACCCTTTGCAACGATTATTTTAAGGGGGTATTTTATTACTGTATTAATCTTAAAGGCCAATTATGTTTTTATGGGTTTCCAGAGGTAGTGGCCCTGATACATCAAATGAACGATTGTTTTATACCTATTTTTCATTAATTGATAAAGATTTTCTTTCATATATTCAAACACAAAATACAACGTCCCATCTTCACGAATTACTTCTTTTAGCTTGATAACATTTGCGTGGCTTAATTTTTTTAGACTCTTCGATTAAAAGTGGGAATAAAAAAAAATGGATTAGTATTTTTTTTTTTTTTAAAAAATTTATCGATACACCGCATTTTTATATTTTTTTAAAAAAATTTACTTTTACTTCTCGCAGATCCATACATTCTTCCCATGAATAATATTTCCTTTTCATCCTATAATATAAAAATATCAATTTTGCAATATAAAAAAAACCTACAAAATTTATTAGGATCATTTATCTAGAGTGTATTGTGAATAATTATTATGAATGGTTCCACATAATTTAAAGAGTGCATTAGCAGTGATTTATCCGTAAAATAATGTCCACAAAATGTAATTTATCGTGTACGGTAGTGTAGGTTGATTTGTATGTTTTTATATTTTGAAATGCATACATACCGCTTGATGGCCACTTTATCTCCCGATACTTTATTGATTCCTAGAACCACATGTCCATACGTCCCATCGCCTAATTCGCGTAGTATCTGATAGCGATGCATCTTAATAATTAAGTCTCATTTTTTTTAAGGGTATTTTCTTCTTATTTATTATTATTATTTTTTAATTTTAAAGATGGCTCAATGGTAATTGCTCGTTGCAGTACAGCACGCTGTGCACCGCAGCTGAATGCGTGAAATTATTTTTACAAGTGCAAAGTAAATAAGTGAGTAAAACACACACACACGCAAATATGTATACTTATTAACATATGCTATGCGTAAAATGTTGAAATATTTTTAAACCTTTTGACCGCCACTTTTTCTCCAGTGTCCAAATTTTCGCACAAATTGACTTCTCCGAAACCACCGTCTCCCAGGTGCTCCAGGGTTTTATACCGTTGAATGAATAATCGCGTCATCCGACTTAATTCTATCAGATGATATTCCACTTTACGAGATAAACGAATAAAGTACTCATTTTTTTTTTAAATGGAAATGCTGCGTTAATCTTTTTTTCGTTTTCCGACAATTACTCTTCTGGCTCTTAGCATCTTCATTCGTTACACTTTAGCACTTTCGATCGAGAATCTTTTCCTTTTTTTTTTAGATTTATAATAATTATACAAATACTTTTTACTTTTTGATTAATAACCATTTAATAGAATTTAGTTGTAAAAGATAAAATTAGCTGACGTTGACAGTATGTAAGTTTACATGTGGTTGCCATGGTAACTTCAAAAAATTCAACACGCGCGGGTTAGCTTATCCTACGGTAGCAATAGTAACAATACTACGTAATTGGCTGAGCTAAGCTTAAGAAAATAAAATAATGGTGCAATTCCGTTTTAATGCACTTTTTGTTTGAGATATTTAACATGTATTGTTTAGTTCCATTAGTTAAAGATACAAGTTTTATTTCAAATTAATGAAACATAGAAATTAATAAAGTTACAGTACTTGTAGATCGATACCGATTACAGTAGGCTACAACGTATAATACTAGTATTATTTGTAATGTTTAAAAAAACAGATTTATTATTCGTCTACACGTTTATTTATTATTTTTTTTATCATAATTATCTACAAGTTCATAATACATTTTATTATTATAATTTAATTAATTAGTTTTTTTCCTTTTTTTTTTTTTATTAGGTTCAGCAGAGGTCTTCAGGGAGTACGGCGGTACGCGATTAAAAACGTTTGGGAATCACTGATGTAGTCAGGGAATCGATGTGTCGATGAAGCATGCAAGTGTGATCGATTATGGAACGATAGTATTCATTCTTTATTGGATTCAAAAGCGGCTCATTTCTCTTCTAGTATTAAGTTGAAATTATTGTACTCGCAGAAAGACAAGTTCAATTATTATTATTTAAGCGTCAATTGAATATGGAGTCACCAAACATGTTTCAAGTTAAATTAAATCCTTCCTTCAACGTCGAAAACTGCTCGTTGATTGTGGTGAGAGTACAGTATTTTGTATTGAGTCATGACTTGTAGAAAATAATCAACTTTATTATCTGTTTTAGCCGACAGTTTGCGCGGGAAATGTCGCGCAGTTAGCTGCGGATTTATTAATAAATACGTTAAATACAATAAAGATTGGCTATATTTATACTTCGCTTTTACACCCGTTGGTTGGATCTGAAGCTTTTAGTGGTGGAGCAGATGTGAAAAAGGGAAATATCAGTACCGCTTGCGAAAGTAAGTATTTCCTTATTTATTGTATGGTTATAATGTGATTAAATTTTAACTGATTTATATGTAATTTGATTCTCTGCAGTTTTCAAATGCGAAGATTTACCTTTGTGCATAATTCAGCAGAGATCTCCGATTCTGAAAGGCCGAAGTAAAGAGTACTGTGCTCGTTTGAGTAGTTGGATTAAAGAATGCGGATTTAAAAAAGTGGTAATAATGACTGGAAGTTTTTCACATCAGAGAAACGATTCCCAGTTAGCTTTGTAGGTTTTTTTTTGACTCATTAATATTACTGTATTGAATATTTTTCATTTAAGTTCTATTTTGCTTTTATTTAAGACCAAGTATGTGCAGATTTTTGACATCGTTCGCGGCGAGCGAGGATAAAAATTTACTGAAATCTCAATTAAATTGGGAGTTGTTGGATTTGTGTCATGATTCTCCAGACGAATTTGATATGAGTAAGCCTACAATTTTGGGTTCAGGAATTGCTCAATTATTATTAAAAGAATGGTAATATAGTTAAAATGTGTATTAAATTTTAGTTTTAGAACAATTTGTAACATTTTCAGCGATAATATCAATGCCATTACTTGCTTAATTTATTGCTCTGAAGGCAATAATTGTCCTGAAGCGGCTGCATTGGCTTCTTACGTTTATCAATGGCTTAGGTTTTACTTTCAAGAGGTAACTAAAGCTGAATTTGAATAGGTAATTTTTAAACGTGTGTTTTAAAACTTGACATTTTTGTAGAAACATTTGAGTGAAACGCTAAAGTGGAAAACGCCGATATCGTGGCAACATATGTTTGGAAGGAGCGTTTCGAAAGCCCTATTCTAAAATTGTAAGAATGATGGTTATTTTTACCTTAGTAATAATTTTAAAGAATACCGTATACTTCTGGGTGTATATTTGAGGGAGAAAATAAATGCGATTTCCATCAAATTCGCTTTTCTTTTATGGCGTACAAATACCGGTAGTAGTACAGTCTGTATCAGCTGTTTTCTCCGGTTGCTAAGCAACCGTCTTGTTTATTTTTATTTGTGCGTTGGTAAATTTTCGGCAAAATGCAAACTGTTGACAGTCGGAAAAATTTTATCTTAACAACTATAGGTAAGTGAATAGCGGATTGTTTTGTAAAAGTGAATAGGTCTATGTGATTTGTGATTAAATACATTTTTTTAGCCAATTATTTTCAGTTAAATCATTTTGAAGATTTTTCAAATAAATTTTCAAATTTGAAGGAGTTGAATAACTTTTTAGACGATGGAAACTGTATGCTCCTATCGTCTAGAATTCATAAAACAGATTTAATATATCTTAGTAACGAAGTAAATTTACTTTTTGTTATTTTAATAATTTAATTTTTTTAAGTTAATATTTTTTGTAGATTGAATCGGAGTTAGATGGAAAGAGACAGTTAATATTCTTTAAGCTCCGACCATCTGTCATTACACCTGACAATCTACATAACGATGTTCTTATTTCTTCAATGTTATCTTCTCCAATCAACGATCTTTACCATGTTATTAAAGAAGTTTACGCGCCGTTATTTTTTAAGGCAATTGTTACTAATTTTTAAATCTAGAATGAGATTTTAAAATTCAACAAACTTAATTTTAGGGCAAAAACGAAACAAATAAACTAGAACCAAAACTTGAAGATTTATTATTACAACTTGAAAAAGGACTTGGAAACGCTGTTAAGAATAAAGATAACATTTTGGGATCTTTATCTGGTTGGAGATGAATAATTTATTGTTAGTTGTTGTGCGAAGTTTTAAAATTATTTTTTTTAGATGAATTGGATTACTGGAAATCTATAGCATCTTCAACTTCCTCAAAAGAGAAGCGACAAGCTGCTGAGGCTTTTTCAGAAATACTGCAACCTTTAATTAGTGGTTTTGAGTCTGCAAGCTCTTTATCGTTATCGTCATTCGATGAACTCATACAAACAGCTGGAAGTGTTTTAGACGATTTATGGAAAAGAACTGGAAGTTTATCTTATTCTTACGAAAGAATGGTTAATTTGCTTGATGCTTTAGGTAGGTTATTTTTATTCAATACAAGTGTGATTGTTTTTTATGTAATAATATTTTTTTTTTTAGGAAATTCGCTTTTGAAACTAGTTCAGATGAAGTTATCGTCCGTTGATTTATGGTCAATTCCGTTTGGAAAGTTTGAGTCACTTATTTTGGATGCTATAAGCGTATCAGACAAATGGCTGGAGGTCTGTCAGAGATTAACTGTAATGTTTTGGCCTCAGTACTTAGCCCATCCTTGGAAAGAAAAACCTTATTTTCCGGAACTGTTTCAGCGTTTATCGGAAAGAATTCAACATGTGCAGTATATATTTTTAAATTAAAAAAGAATTACACTTACATTTTTTAATAATTATTAGATATTTTTACTAAGGCAGCATCATTATCAATTATGCAACATCTTGTCAGAATCTGAAATAAAAGAATTGGGACTAGAGAGCTCATTTAAATGCTTTTACGGTTTAAATCCTGTCCTGTGCAATTCATATACTGAAGCTCTATGGAAAGCGGCAGTTAGTCAATTTGAAATAAATGTAAGCGTTGCTGAGCAGCGAACAACTGGAAAACTTAAATTAATGCTTCAGAAAGACGTGGAAAATCCTCTACAAGTAATGTATGAAATTTTTTAATAAATTATCTCATAATAATTTAGACTCTTTTTAGTTACTTTACCAATTTAAGCGTTTTGAACAATTAATCAAAAAACCGTACGTCAACAAGGCTTTGAGTTCTGAAAGGTATAAAATTAAGTACATTTTTATTGCTCTTAATTAATTTTATAAATTTTGTAGGGCTGTTTTACTCGGTAGGTTGGTAGAGTTAATTAATTCAAAAAGAAAAGACTATCAATTGATTGAAAAAGGTAAAATGAATATTCAGTCTACAATGAATGTCTCGGAACTGGCTTTTAAAATTATGTGGGCTCGGCAATTGGAAACAAATGTAATTAAAATATTTGTTGGCGCTTAATATGCATTTTAACTATGTATACTTATAATATTTAAGATGAGAGACATTACCAGTTCTGCAAAATCATTTTTGAGTGATTTACCAGAATGTAATGGATTGGTCGCACAAGGCGAATCTTTTATTTCGGACTTGTTTAGTTTTCAAAGTGAACAATTTGATAATTGGCTTCAAGAAATCGGATCTGCGATCGATGACAAATCTTTGAGGTTAATCCTATTCTTTATTTGCAATAATAACTATTAAATATTTAAATAATTATTTGTGGATTTTAGCTTATCGGTAGATGATCTCGTGATGAAATTTTTTCAAGATAAAACAATGCAAGTTGCTTTTAATCCGAGACTTGAAAGTTTGATTAGGGAGGTTCGTCAATTAAGTGTTATCGGATTTAACATACCACAATCAATTAAAAAAACATGCGATTTGGCTAAGAAGTTTTGTAAGCAGGCAAAACAGCTTCAACAGGTATAAAATTCTAAACTAAATATTTAAAAAAATTTTATTTTAATAATATTTTTTATTAGATTGCAAATTTCCATAACACTGTTGGGGATCAAATGCTGGCAAGTCAGAGACCTCTTATGTTAGAAGCAGCAATTCGTCTTGAAAACATGGTAAAGCAGCAAAAAGGAATCCGTTGGAATGATACTAAAGCCTTAGACGAATATATTCGAAAACTTCAAGATGCGGTTGAGAAGTTATCGAAAGAAAATCGTATTTTAAGGAGTTATCATAAATCAATCTGCGAAAAAGTTTGTAATTAATTCGATTAAATAAAATTCAAATCTATAAAATAAAATGTAATTGTAGGTATCATCTTTAATGTCTACTGATTTGCTTCGTTCTCAACAGCTTTGGAAAGATGGTCTTGTTGAAATTAGACAGATTGTATCAAAAGTTGAACAGCAGGCATTTAATATTGCTGAATAATTATTTGCTTTGATAATACTGTATTATTATAATGATTGTTTTTGTAGGGATATTCGAAAGATAGCATGTCGTCTTGGAAAGCCCATTGGGATAGACAGTTATATAAAGCATTAGAGCATCAATATCAATTGGGATTACTAGCTTTGCATAATAACTTACCAGAAATTAATCTCGATTTAGTTTATAGGTAATATTATGATATTTAGAGAATAATAGTAAAGATTTTATTAAGTTTTAGTTTACTTCAGGCAAAAGCGACTGCAATTTCAACCACCTTTTGAAGAAATAAAATCTAAATATTTCGCACAGTTGAAGAGGTTTTTATGTATACCGATGGTATTTAAAGGCATTCACGAAGTTGTACAACATCAGCTGATTTTTACTGTCATTATCGACCGTAATGCTAATATGTTTGGTGCCATTTATAAAAGTGCTGAAAATTTATTCGAGCGCTTGGAAGCAATTTACAAGAGCTACTTGGTATTATTTTTATTAACTTTTATTTTATTGGAAATAAATAATTATCATACTTTTATTTTTTTTAGAAATGGTTTTTTATAAGCACTCTAAATTTAAATGATTTAGTCGAGGATCATCTAAAAGTTGCTGATGATTGGGACCGAAACTTTAGAAGTATTAAAAATAAGACTCAAGAAGTAGCCTCTTTGCCAAAGTAATAACTATAGGAAAAAATATAATTCTGAAATTAATTTTTTTTGTTTCTGATGTTAAGCTCCGAAAAGGTTAGTTGCTTAACGGTTAATTTAATGCCTGTAAAATATGCTATCGAAGATCAACTTCAAGTTTTATGGGATACTCTTAAAGTTTCTTTAAAAACGTCAATATCTGGCGATGTGATTAGGATTCAAGAATATTTAAACAACTCGTCAAATGTATTTAACCATCGTCCTCAAACTATAGAAGAAATTGGGCAAGCAAAGCAGCAAAGAGATGAAATTAAGGCTCAAATGACTGACGTAAAATTTAAAATATCTTTTTATTTGAACATTATTGTATAATTTTATTTTAAAAGTAGATTGTTAATATAAAAAATATTGCCGAAGCTAAAAATAAGGTTCTTGGTTTATGGGTTAAAGAAAAAGTTAGAGGATTTGGAGAATTGCGGAACAATTGGAGCAACTTTGAACGAAGTTTGGAAATTAGCGAGCAGACTATTAACAAACAGGTATAATGAAATATAAGTTAATCGGTTTATGATTTTAATTTACGTTGAGTCTAGACTCTGACATATTTTAAATAAATTAAAAATTATTAATAAACGAAATTTTTATTTTTAAGGTCGAAGATTTAAAATCACAAGTTGAACAAACATTGCAAGCTTTTCAGTTTGAAGTGAACAGATTTTATGAGCAATGGAAACAGTTTCAGTTCAAACATGATATTGTAGAGGATGAAAAAAGTTTAGAAAATAATTTAACTTTAGTAAAAGAAAAGTTAGCAGAATTTGACGGACTGTTGACAAAAGAGAGTAAATTATTGTAAGCTAGTAAAATTCTAAACCTGCTTAAATATTTAATTTTTATCTAATTCTTTATTTTAGGTTTGATGGTCAACAATTTGGTCTTAATATTCCGGAAATTCCACATTTAAAGGAATTAAAGGACGACGTCTACGAGACAAAAGATGTTTGGTTTTTATACGAAGAATTTTATTCTGGAATGAAAAAGTTTACGGATGAAATCTGGTCATCTTTTATTTCCAAACTCTACACTTTTGAAGAATTTTTAGTGGGATGGCTAGAAAAAATTGATTCTAATGTTTTAAAAGGCATCACTATCACCAACCATTTACTCGGCCAAATTAATAAATACAAAGTGAGCTAGTTCTTTTTAATAACTAGAATATAGAATATTTTTTTAAATTATTTAATGTGTTTTAGGCTTGTTTATCGCTTCTTATGTACTGTCGAGGAGATAATTTTTCGCCAGAGCATTGGGCTGAAATGTTCACAATAATAGGCATTCCAAGCAGCAAGAAAGTTGACGCTCTTACTTTTGGGGATCTTTTGCTAGTGGCTGGAAATATTGTAATTAATATTAACAAGTTAAAGGTATAAGCATTGCTATTAGGGATTTTATAATTGGAATAAAAACTGGAATTATTATTTATAGGAGTTGAATCTCCGTGCTCAGGGAGAAATTCTTCTTCGGCAATCTTTAAGAGAGTTGGATACTTGGGCGGTGACGGCATCATTAACATTTTTTGATTACGTTGATACTGAGGGGAAGACTTTAAAATTAATAAAAGAGTGGAAAGATGTGTTAGACAAGGTATACTGTGTTTAAATTTATAAGTTTTTTTATTATTTTTATAATCTATTTATAATATTCTTAGGTTGGCGACTATCGTAGTATGTTACAAACACTTCGGGACTCTCTTTATTATCAATCATTTTCTGATCAAGCATTAGTGTGGGAAAAGCGACTGGGAGATCTTGACGATTATCTTCATAAATTGCAAACTGTTCAGAGGAAGTGGCTCTACTTGGAGCCTATATTTGGTAGAGGCACATTAGCTACAGAAAGTAATCGCTTTCAACAAATTAATCGTGATTTCAAGTAAGTTTGAGTGCTATATTATAAAATACTGTATTTTTAGAAAGTTCATTATTTTTAATAGGTCGGTTTTGAATGATATTTTGCTAACTGGACGAATTACAGCTCTTTGCAGTATTTCTGGTCTTTCTCAAACATTAACTGCTCTTTTAGATCAGTTGAAACGCTGTCAAAAGTCTCTTAACGAATATTTAGAGGTACACTATAATTTATTGCTATATTTGTCGCTTGATAATGATGACGATTAACGGTTGGATGAAATTTAGAAAAAGCGCTCTATTTTCCCTCGGTTTTATTTTATTGGTGACGATGATTTATTAGAATTATTGGGGCAGCCAACTAATCCTAAAGTCATCGCGGTTCATTTAAAAAAATTATTTTTTGGAGTTCATACAGTGGATTTGGACGATGACAATCGACATATAGTTGCGGTTAAATCTTCGGATGGAGAAGTCGTAAAATTAGAAAACAAAATTAGATTGTCAGAGGAAATTGAAGATTGGTTAAAAAATTTATCCCAAGAAATAACTACTACTTTGGAAAGAATGCTTCTACTTTGCCTTAAGGAAGTTGGACGGGGTTGTGATCCTAATAAATTTCCACAGCAGGTTTTAAAATAAGTTTTTTAAAAAAAAAAAAAACCACGACTTTTTCGTTATTATGTTTTTTTAGATTTTATGTTTGGCTGAATATATTTGGTTTACGGAACAATGTGAAGAATCAATTCGTAGAAACAGTTTAACTTCGTGTTTGCAACAGTATCATTCGCGTCTACAAGCTTTAACTAGTATTGACGTCGGCGACGAGTTGGAATTTGGCATTCTTAGTTTAAAATTAAAGGCATAATATTATAATATTTAAATGAAATATAACATTAATCATTACTAAATAATCAAATTATATTTTTAGGCAATTATTTTAGATACAGTGTTTTTTGTTAGCGTTTTAGAACTTTTAATTGAAAACGAAACGAAAAATATTGAAGATTGGAGTTGGCAGAAACAACTTAGGTTACATATTCTGAACTTTATAAATGAATTTACTTTTTTTTTAAGTGGCCTTTTTTGTGTAATATAGATATTATTTAGTTGAAAGAAAAGTAATTGTTCGTATGGTAGACGCTGAGTTTGATTATACTTACGAGTATCAAGGAAATGCGCCCAAGTTAGTTCATACTCCTTTAACAGATAAATGTTATCTAACTTTGACTCAAGGTATTTTTTGTCAAACTATTTTCGCATATTTTCTATTAACGATTTATATTTTGCATTTAAAGCTATGAAAATGGGTCTTGGAGGAAACCCTTACGGTCCCGCTGGAACTGGAAAAACTGAGTCTGTAAAAGCATTAGGAAATTTATTAGGAAGACAAGTCATTGTTTTTAACTGTGATGAAGTATACGTTTTTAAAAAAAGGTTTTAATTCAACGCAGTTGATAAAAGTTTCTATTTTAGGGAATCGACTTAAAATCAATGGCAAAGATATTTGTTGGAATTATTAAGAGTGGAGCTTGGGGATGCTTTGATGAATTTAATAGACTTGAAGAAGCAGTTTTGTCTTCAGTTTCCATCTATATTCAATCTATTCAAGAAGCTTTGAGAAATCGAGAAAAATTTGTGAAATTGTTAGGAAACCAGGTACTAATGATAATACATTCTTTTATTTGCTTTTTATGTCGTTTTAAAATTTTGTTTATATTGAATAGGAAATAAATCCAAACTCTGGAATATTTGTTACTTTAAATCCTCTATGCAAAGGCTACGGCGGCCGACAAAAATTACCTGATAATTTGAAATTACTTTTTTGTCCCGTTGTTATGTCAGTTCCTGATAACGAGCTAATTGCTGAAGTACTTTTATATTCCGAAGGTTTTAAATATGCTAAAAATATTGGGCGGAAATTGATTACAATATTTAATTTGGCCAGGTAATAATTAATTCAATTCTGAAAATATTTATATAGATTCCTCATTAAATTTTAAATTATTTTTAAAGAGAACTGGTTTCATCGCAACAACATTACGATTGGGGCTTACGAGCTTTCAAAACTATTTTACGTAGTTGTGGCAAATTTCTTACTGCCGAACATAAAAATAATTACACCGATGAAGAAAAAACCAAACGATTGATGATGGAAAGCCAGATAGCAGTCCAAGCATTAAAAATCAACACGTATTCTAAATTGACTTATAACGACCGTCTCTGTTTTAATTCAATCATTGAAGATATTTTCATCGGGGTATCGGTAAATAACGATGAAAATCGGTTTTCAGAGTTGCGGGATGCTATAAAGATTACTTGCGATAAAATGGGTCTATCGTTCATTGGATGTCAAGTTGACAAGGTTCTAGAACTATATGAACAATTGCAGCAAAGAACCGGAGTCGTGATAATTGGCCCAAGTGGAGCTGGGAAATCAACGCTATGGAAAATTCTATTTCAAGCTTTGAATTCTATTAAGAAACAAGTGAAGTACTACGTTATAAATCCTAAATCCATGCCTAGATCTCAGGTTCGTTGTCAATGAAAATATTTAATTAATGATTCATTTAATCATTTTTTTATTTACAGTTGTTGGGTTTTATTGATGTTGATACGCGGGAATGGACTGATGGAGTTTTAACAATGACAGCTAGAAAAGTTGTTAAGGAGGCTTTAGGTAGTATTATTGCCTATATTTTCACAAAAATAGAAATAGAGATTTAAAATTAACTTCATTTTATTTGTAGAGGTAAATTCGTGGGTCATTTGTGATGGCGACATTGACCCAGAATGGATCGAGTCTCTTAATTCAGTTTTGGATGATAATCGGTTGCTAACTATGCCTTCTGGAGAAAGAATTCAATTTGGTTCTAACACAAATTTTATTTTCGAAACTCATGATTTAAGTAGCGCTTCGCCAGCTACGATTTCTAGAATGGGAGTAATTTATTTGAGGTAAAAGAGCAATTTTTAACATAATTTAATTTATAATTTTTTGCGAAATATACCTATGTGTTTTATTTTCAGTGAAAACGATATTGATTTAAAGGCTGTTGTAAAATATTGGTTTAATGTGAACAAGATTGCGCTGGAACCTCATCTTGAGCTTTTTATTAACGACTACTTTTATAATGCGATCAATTGGGTTGCACAGCAAGTACTAATAAACTTTAAATTTTTAAAAGATATTTTGCTTTATAATACTGTATTAATAATGATTGTTTTTAGCAAGATTATATAGCTCCGGTTAGTACCATTGGTTTGGTTTTGAATGCCTTAAGTTTTATAATTAAAAGCACATCAAAAAAGGATTTTGCTTTGAATTTGATAAAAGTTTTAGCAGCCAATTTGAATCAATATGCTAAAGAAATGTTTTTCAAACAAGTAAGTTATTCGCAGTTTAAAATCATTTTTAGAGAAGATGTACAATCATGTTTTGAATTTGTTTAAGACCTGCAGCTGGTTCGATGACATAAATATTCCCCAAAATCTTTATGAATATTATTACGATCACGATAAAGATGAGTTTGTGGGATATTCACGTGCGGTATGCAAAATCATTTTTTTTTTAAAGTTTTTAAGTTCGCATTTTTCATTATGCCAAAAATTCAGGGGACTGAGTCAGCTGTTAAATTGACTGAACTAAATGATCAGCATTTAATACCATCTTTAAATTTACTTAATTGGAAAGATTATATAATTGATTTTTTAAATTCGAAAGATAAAGTTCCGCTGATTATTGTTGGTTCAGAAGATTGTGGGAAAAGGTAGCACTTGTTAATTTGTTATAATAGTATATTTTAATATTGTATTTATTTGTAGTACCGTATTGCAATATTGCTTGCGACAATTGCGCTCATTCCAAATCGCAACGATTGACTGCACAACAACTACTAATCAGCAAAGCATTTTATATAAGTTGGATCAACTTTGCGTGGTGTTAAGCTCTTCTTCGGGAAAAACATTTAGACCTAAAGACTGCGAACGACTTATTTTACATTTTAAGGGTATAAACTTGATTAAACCTGATAAATGGGGCACCTGCTTCTTAATATCGTTTTTGCAACAGGTGAGGTACTAGCATTCAATTTGTATTAATTAAATTTATTGGCTTAAGTTTTTCAATAGGTTATTACTTACAACGGGTTCTATGATAACAATCTTGATTGGGTAAATTTGGAAGGAATTCAAATCGTCGGATCTTTTGCTCCTGGTATTAGCTTAGGGAGATATACATTGAGCACACGATTTTTATCTACCGTAAAAATGATTTGTTTAAGGTAAATAACGTTATATATTTATATTTAAAATTAAAAAATTTTAAATTTATTTTGATTTTTAGCGCTTTAGATAACGTGGATTTGCAAGCCATTTGTTATTCCTATTTGAAACCTACTATTGCAGATCTATCAAATCACCCAATTTGGGGCTCCTTGGCAAAAATTCATTATTTGGCTAATTCTATGGTGCAATTGTTGCAACAGCTTTGCAAGCAGTTCGAAAATGATGAAAATCATCAATACCATTTTACTTCTCGTCATTTAGTGCAATGGTCAACTGGCCTATTGAGATATAACTTGGAACCCGTTATTAATGGCGACGGATCATCGAAAACACTATTGGGCATTTGGTGCTATGAAGCGCACAGGATATTTGGAGATTTAATTTCAGACTTAAAAGCAAAATCTAAATTCTCCAACGTTTTGCAAAACATATTATATCATGATTGGGGGATAGAATTAGATTCACTGGCAGGTAAAGATTTTTCTTGTCAAATAATAAAATAAATTTTTAATGTATATCATGCAATTGATATTTTAGATGTTTATTATTCATCCTATAATAGCTCGAGCTTTAAAAATCTTTTAAAAATTGAGGGTGAACAATTGAAAGAAGTTGTCACAAAAGAAATTAAACGTTATTGTAAGTTCAATATTATTATTGTAAATACAAACTATAATATTAAATATGTAATGGTCTTTTTTTTATAAAGCTCAGGAAAACCATCAACTTGATTTAATAATTGTTCCGGAGGTATTAAGATTTGTTTGTCAAATCGATCGCGTTTTAAGTTTCCAGTCCGGTTGTGCTATCTTATGTGGTCCGAGTGGATTTGGTAGATCGACCATTTTGAAATTGGTATGCTTTTCGCAAAGAAAGACTGTTTTAACTTTAAAAATCTGCAGAGGATACAGTTTAAAGCATTTTAAAAACGATCTTAAGAATGTAAGGAGGACGGTTAAATTTATATGACTATATTTTAAATAATGATTACACATTTAGTTGATGCAAGTTACTGGTATTGAAGCGCAAGAAGTTGTTCTGCTGCTTGAAGATCATCATCTGATTGACGATGTATTTGTGGAAATGATAAATAGTCTAATAACCACTGGCGAAATATTTGGATTACTTACGTCTGTGGAAATGGATTCATTAGTTGCTCCTCTTAAAAATCAAGCCATGCAGGAAGAGTTTAGAGGAAGTCTTTATCAGTATTTTGCTTGCAGTAAGTTGTGTGAATTTTTTTAGTTGAAATAATAATCGAACTATAATATACCGTACTTTTATTTTTTTAAGGAGTTAAAAAATATTTGCATGTGTTTTTTATTCTGGATAACTTAAATCCTCATTTATCAGTTTATTTTGAATCTAACCCAGCATTAAGAAAATGCTGTTCCGTCGTGTTCTTAGATTGTTGGAGTAAAGAAAGCATGAATTTGGTATGTAAAATTTTATAATTTTTCATTAATATTGATTTGGACAAATAATTAAATTATCTTTAGTTTCCAAAAGCGGTTTTGTTAAATGCATTTGAACTAAAGGAAGAAATTAGAGGATTATTTTATGAAATTCACAATTCTGTCCAATCTATCCTCATAACTCCGAGAAAATATTTAAGTTTTGTTAAAACGTACGGAAAAATATATGCAAATAAAAAAACTTTATTGGAGGAAAAAAAGCAAAGATTCGAGGTTCTAAGAACAATTGCCTTTTTCGATTTATTCTTAGTACTAACTTTGTATTTTTTAATGATTTAGGTTGGCGTTTTGAAACTAAATGAAGCTAAATCTATTGTCAGTAAATTAAAATCTGAAGCAGCCGATCAAGCAGAACTTCTGGCTGAGAAACGATCAGAAGCTGACAAAGCTTTGAATCTAATTACAAACAGCATGCAAGTAGGTCTTAATATCTACTGTACTGTATTTTAAAAATATACAGTAGTTTATAAAATAAATTTTTTAGAATGCTGGAGACCAAAAAGTTGAGATGGAAGTTTTAAGAGATGAAACAATGAAAGAAAATGAAAAACTCAATGTGAGGAAAAAGGCTATTGAAGCTGAATTATCCGAAATCGAACCTCTGATTAAAGAATGTACAGTATTAGTGGATGGCCCTTGGCAAGTTATGTTTCTAATACATTTGATAAATACTTGCAGCTAAAGCCGCGGTAGGAAATATTAAATCAGAATCGCTCTCTGAAATTCGTTCACTTCGAGCTCCACCGGATGTTATTCGTGATATTTTAGAAGCAGTTCTAAATCTAATGGGTCATTACGATACTTCGTGGAATAACATGAAAAAGTATTTTGTAACTTTGTCTTGCATTTTAATAATATTTATTTTGCATATTTAAAGTTTTTTAGCTAAAAGGGGGGTAAAAGAAGAAATATGTTTATTTGATGCTCGATCTATCACTTCACAAAGCAGAGAAACCGTGGAACAATTGCTTAAAAATCGAAAAGATTCGTTTCAACCAAAAGTATTTTTTTGTAAATTTAATTTATTACGTTTTTCCTAAATATTTAATTATTTTCAAGAATGCGAAAAGAGCATCAGCTGCTGCAGCACCTTTAGCTGCTTGGGTACAAGCAAACGTTCGATATGCTCAAGTGCTTGACAAAATTAAGCCGTTGGAAGACGAACAAACAAAATTAATGACGTAAATCAATTTTTAGTATTTGATAAAATTGATTTAACAAAATTTTTTATTTTAGAAACTTGAACAAGGCTGAAAGTCGGATGCATAAGTTATCAAGTGAATTGGATAATGTAGATCGCTACGTAAGTGATTTGCGAGATCAACTTAATAAATCAACTAAAGAAGCAGTCGAATTAGAAATTAAACTGAAAAAAGCTCAGAATAGTATTGAATCGGCTGAAGTCCTTGTTAGTAAGCTGGAAGAAGAATTTGTACGTTGGAGTGGTCAAGTCAAGCAATTATCCAATCAACTTTCTATTCTTCCTGTACAAACATTAATTGCCGCGGCGTTTATCACTTATTTGCCTTCTACCACAGAAGATGTCAGACAAATTTTATTGAAACAATGGTTCAACCTTGCTGGCATAGAAGGTGTAGATTTGCAAAGATTTCTAAGCAGCGAAAAAGAACATTTGCAATGGAAGAAAGATGGTTTGCCTGTTGACGAATTATACATGGATAATGCTTTAGTTATCGTACAGGTTAGTAATCGAACTAGCATTAATTTTATTCCTGAGGGCCGACTTTATTTTAAATTATAGGATGCCCCAAAACCGTTTTTAATTGACCCTACTGGAATGGCTACAGAATGGATTAAAAATCATTACCAAAACGCCAAATTTGAAGCTATTAAGCAGGGAGTAAGTCTTAATTAACTAAATATTCCATTTGCAAATTTAAATATTCATTCTTTTATTTGGGTTTAGGATCCAAATTTTATTTCATGTTTAGAAGGAGCGTTACAGTTTGGAAAAATAATTTTAGTACAAGAGGTCACGACAATTGAACCGATATTGGTCCCACTTTTAAAAGACGAATTTTTTAACATTGGTTAATACTCTACATTGTATTTTCGTTTGAGGAACTGCCAATTCTACTTTTGCTTTTATTTTCTTCTAGGTCCACGAAGGCTGATTCAAATTGGTGAAAAAGCGCTCGATTATCACGAGGATTTCCGATTTATTTTGGCGACCAAAAATCAAAATATTGACATTTTACCACAATTAATGTCCATTATAACGCTTATAAATTTTTCAACCACGAAAGCTGGTTTACATGGGCAGGTAAAGAAAATTAAGTTGGTGCATTTATTTAGTGCGTGACAATTTCTCTGTTGAACTTAGTTGTTGGCAACCGCACTTCAATACGATCGTCCAGATTTAGAAAAAAAAAGATCTGCTTTGCTCCAACAAGAAGAAGATCATCAAGTTCAGCTAATCCATTTAGAAGATTATGTTCTTGAGGTAGATTTATATAAATTGGTTTAACATAAAAATAAATATTTCTATCTTTTTAAATAGCAACTGACAACTTCTAAAGGCGATATTTTAGAAAATACGGAATTGTTAACTTCCTTAAATAAAGCTAAAGAAAATTGCAAGACCATTGCCGAGTCTCTTATAGAATCTAAACAAGTTCAACAATCTATAACTACTGTAAGAATTAGAAAATCATTTACTGTATTTCTGAGTAATTTTTACAATAATAATTATTATTTGTTATTAGGAAAGGAATTCGTATCTTCCTTTAGCGGAATTTGGAGGGCAACTTTATTTTGCTGTTTGCGATTTAGTTAAAATTAACGAAATGTACTGCATCAGTTTAACCGCTTTTTTGAAAATTTTTCGGGAGGCTTTGGCTATCAGACAGGCATGAATGATAAATGTAAACTTTTACAGTAATTTTAAATAGTTTTATTTCAATATTATGTAGGACCACAGCGATGTCGGAAACCGAATAGAAAGAGTTATTTCAAGAATTCAAATTTTGGTTTACAATTACGTGGTGAGGTCATTATTTAAAGTGGATCATTTGGCTTTTGCTTTACATTTAGTTCATGTGTTGTATCCAAAATTATTTGAGAAAAACGTAAGTTAAATCCAAAAACTTTTAAACAAAACAGAAATAATGCGAACTAATTTTATAGGAATGGGAAGCTTTTACAGGAATCTTATTTACTGATCTGAAAAGTGATATTGAGGAAGCTAAAAAAGTTCTACCCGAATGGGTTAATGAAGAACGAACTTTATCGTTTTCATTACTTAAGGTAATTCATTTGATTTGAGTTTTAAAAAAAAAATAATTGACACTCTTGGTTAAATTTTAGAATATATTTCCAAATTTATTTCGAGAACTACAACTTGAAAATGAAGATCTTTGGAGGAAATTTGCTGAAAGCAGTGAATGTGAACGTGAATTACCAATGGTGATTTCATCAAAAATTTCACATTTCCAAAAAGTTTTACTTATTCAAGCTTTAAAACCTGAACGACTCTATAGTGCAATGACACAATTCTGCACAGAGATTTTAGGTATAGTATTAAAAAAATGTAATTGAATGCACAAGCTTTAATTCCGCGAATTTATTTTTTTAGGTATTCAAAGTTTGTCACCAGCACCTATTAATTTAAAATCATTAAGTGAAGAAGCTACAGCTATAGAGCCAATATTAATAATGACATCGCCTGCCTCAGACCCTTCACAAGAACTTCGAGAAACTGCGATTAAAATAGTTGGAGAGGACAGTTATTATCAAATAGCGATGGGAGAAGGACAAATTGAAATAGTAATTCAACTTCTTCGAAAATGTGCTAGTTCTGGTGATTGGTTATGCCTTAATAACGTTCACCTAGTAACTACATGGCTACCACAACTTGAAAGTGTATGTAGGCTACATCAATTGTTCGATTTTATAAAGTGTAATTTGGCTTATAATTAATTGAATGACATTTTTAGGAGCTCGCATCTCTGAATGCTCACGAAAAGTTCCGGTTATGGTTGACTTGCGAGCCGCACTTTCGATTCAGCTCATCATTTCTTCAAAAATGCCTTAAGATCACTTTTGAGGTTTCATTTAAAATTTATTTTTGATTTTAATAACGTTACAATTTAATATTATGTTTTAATAAAAGGCTCCTCCTGGTATTAAAAGGAATCTGCAGCGTATTTTCGATATTTGGACTCCAGATTTTATTAGTAAAGGCGGAAGTATTATTAGAGCTCAGACTTTGTACGTACTTGCGTGGTTTCATGCTACTATTCTTGAAAGATTGAAATTTGTGCCTCAGGTAATACTGAATTTTCATTTTATGTACTTGTTAATTTTATATTACAGTATATGCGTAGCTAATTAAAATATAGCCCTACATAATATTATATATTTTAATTTTTTAGGGTTGGACCAAAAATTATGAATTTGGATATTCTGATTTAAAAGCTGGAGCAGATATTCTACACAGATTGTGTCAAAATTCCAGTAAAAATCAAATTTCTAATTAATAATTTTATCAATCAAAATACTGTATTATTATTTTAATGTATAGCTAAAAGTAGCCCATCTTGGGATTTTATTTATGGATTATTTGAAAATACTGTATATGGTGGGAAAATCGATGATAATTTTGATTTGAGAGTGGTAGTTTCGTATCTTAAAATGTACTTCAACTCTGAAATCATAACGGGAGCGACATCCGGAAGAAAACGTTTAAATTGCAATCTTGTTTTACCAGTTTCACATCAACATTCTGTAAGTGACGACTTTTAGTATAATTTTGGATGCTTAATTAACCCAATTTTATTTTAGGAATTTATTAAGGCGATTAACCAGCTGCCAGAAATTGAAAAACCGAATAATTTAGGGCTACCAGCTAATGTGGAAAATTCTGCTCAACGTACCAGAAGCACCTATGTTATATCACAACTGCGTATTTTATTGAGGACTAGCGATTCTATAGATATATTTGACAGGGAAAAATTTCATTCAGAACTGTCTCCTATTTTAAATTTATGGAAAAAACTTAATCAGGTTATTATAGTTTTTTTACAGCTTTTTTTTCCCCACAGGTATAATGTGATTTTTTGATTTTTAGAATACAAAAATGGTTCGAATTACTTTAGATGTACCGGATGCATCGGGGGAACCAATGATTTCTATTATTCAACTGGAATATTACAACGCAGTAAAATTAGTACAGTTTATACATTCAACTTTGGCTTCGGTTAGCAAAGTTCTTCGTGGAACAATTCTCTTAGTGGGCGATGTGGCTCTATTGATAGCATCTCTCCTTCATCAAGAGGTTTTGTTTCATTTTAATTTATTAAAATTTCACGGGTGTAATAACGTTTAATTTTGTAGACACCTTTGATGTGGCAAGATAAATGGAGTTCAGGACCTTTGGAACCCCTGCTGTATTTAAGAACTCTTATGAGCAAAGCTTTATCAATTGAACAAATGTTAAATGACGCACAGCAGGGCGCCCTATTATCAAAACCTGTAAATTTAGCTTCATTATTTTACCCGGAAAGATTTTTAAACGCATTCAGACAGCAAACATCAAGGTACGAATTTTCTTATTATACTCAAACTTTTTAAACTATTTAATTAATGCTTTTATTTTAGAGAAACGAAAATTTCTTTAGATGAGCTGGAATTGTTAACTTGTTGGAAGAAGAATGGCATTAAAAACTGTAAAATAATGCTAGTGTTAACTGGGTTGTACATAGAAGGCTGTTTATTTGATGGAAATTCTCTAACTGAAAACGCTCATGATAGCCCAAGTTTTACAGCAGTTTCTGACGTTACCATTGGATGGGCGAAAGTGAAGGTAATAATTTATGCTATGATAATTATATGAATTCACATCGCTTTATTATTATGATTTGTTTAGGAAGTGACAAGGAAAGAAAATGTTGTGTCACTGCCTGTATACCAAACAAAAGATAGACAGCAAGCAATTACATGCTTAGACGTTCCCTGCACTGGAGATTCTCTCAAATGGGTTCAGTGTGGTGCAGCCCTGTTTCTTCAAAATGACATTTAAAAAATGTTGATCACGGAAACTTTGACTAGCCGCACGTCAATACTGTTTACAATAATATATTTTCGATATTATTATTTTTGAATTTCTTTTAAAAATCACGCAGCAGGTTTTTAAACAGCATTTCACTTGAACTTAAAGGTTGACGGAAACTATTTTACTGCGGTTATAAAAAAATTTCTTTAGAAACATTAACAGTCTTAACCTTGAGCTATTAACTAGCGTACGGTTAAATGCAAATTTTAACATTAAAAAGTATTTAATATATTTATTTTTACGGAAAAACTTGTTTAGTTAGTCTTATAGTAAAAAAAAAGTATAACTTATAATTAAATGGCTTTATCAAAAATACGAAGTTTGAATATGAATATTTTTCTAAACAACTTTTTGGTATCTTATATTTTTCTTAGAAATTTAAACGATAATGTCACATCACAGTGAGTTCGAACTTGTTAGCCTTGCACCGAGGCTCACCCATCAACACAAATATATCTCAAAATTTTAAATGGGTGTGGTTGACTTTTTTTTTTCTTCTATTAAAACTACAACAATAACAACTCCGTCTAACAAACTAGTCTTCATTATTGAATTTAGCAATATCTGACAAGAAAATCGTAGATTCTATATAGACATACAGATTTTTTAGAGGAGGGCTTCGATAGGCTGGCTGTTAATGGAAGGTCAGCGTAGCGCCGATTGAAGGCTGGTCTACTTTAACAACCCTTAATTCACATAATAAAGTGGAACAGGTGTGCACTTTGCAGAATCGTTTTAAGAACCTTTTCCTTCGTTTAAATGTCAAAACAAAATTTACCATGCTAAGACCAAATAATTTCTGCTGTTTTTCAAAACAATGATGACCAGAACAGTAAGAAACAAAAATAGTTCTTAATTGGTTTTGATTCAATGAGTATATTTTGTAATTTTTGTTTCTTTTTTTAAACATTTTTTTTAGTTTTATGCAATTTTTTTGGCTTTGCTCGTGGTGCTGGGCATTCATGGAGAAATTGTTAAAGGTTATCCATGTGTTCGAAGACATAATCAATTATATTGTTCGGCGCCTGGTCCCGATTATCCAAGGTAATCCAAGAAATAAGTTAAAAATTTAATCGAGCAGGATGAATTTATAGCATATAGTTAAACAAAAAAATCAGCATATAGTCTAAATTTGCATACGAAAGATGTAATTAGCATAATATTTTTTTAATGTATTTAATTTTTAAATAAAATAAGTTGCATTAATTTGATATATTATCTTAAAACAATTTAATATCTTAAAATAATTTTTTTTTTTGCATTAGCATACAAAGTCTTGTTTACGGAATCAAAACAAAAAAGAATGCTAATTAGTCACAAATGAATTTAAGATTTAAAAAAAAAAAAATTGATTGTAAAAGTTAATTTATTTTTTTTATAATTGAAGGTTAACTTAAATACTGATTTTGATCTAATTTATCCAACTAATTGACTAATCGATAAGTTATTCTGTGAATGCCTTAAGTTCGAGCCGGTTTGAATCGGAAAATATTAATTTTTGATTGTTTGAAACTATTTCAGAGATGTGATCGAGTTATTTATCGATGAAAATAAAGCTCTGATCCGAAGAATGTTCGGAGAATTCCAGGTGACTTCAGGCGGCGACGATGATTCAAACGACGACGACGGACATTCTTCCATTCCCATCGACATCAGTGCTCCGATAAACGCCACCGCGAAAGTGGTCAAAAGAGCGGTTAAACCATATCCACCACCACCCACACCTCCAGCAGGAACCACTTCATCGAGGTACGGTACAATAAGATTATATCCGTCACGTTGCAAATTAAATCATTGTGTTTTTCAAATACTAAAATGTTTTAATTGAGTTCAAAAAAGCAAGGAAATCATGTCAAGGTTAATTAATGTATGCCTTTAGATTAGACTCGTGCGAGTCATCCATCGAGATTGTGACACCGTATTGGGCCTCAAACAGCGCAAATAAAATCAGAGCAATAGTTAATACCCAACATTTTGAACAAGCAATTCAACAGGAAGTGTGCTTGTAAGTTGGTCATCATGTGCAATAATTAGCACAAGGTGTTAAAATTGAAATCGTAAGCTTTTTAACTCGAAAACGCACTTGTAAAGCAAGAGTTCAACTCGTTTACCGGTATTTTTAGTTTTTGTATATTCAGGATTTTTTTTTTCTTCCCCAAGTTCTTTTATAATTTCGAAAGTTAAAAAACAACGTTTTACGTTAAAAGTAGACATACCAAATGCGAAGAAAAAATGATTGAAAATGAGCAAGCGTACTCTTTACAAGTAAACTTTTTTTTTAGTTAAAAGTGTTGATTTCAATTTGAACACACATTTCGGAATATTGAAAATAAATGAAGTGTGTGTGTTTTGCAAAATAGAAACGTTCAGACCAAACGCTGTACCGCCGATTGCGGCTGCGAACAGAAATATAAATGGCATCGTTTGCTGGCATTCGATCCCGATGATAAATGTAAAGGCATCTTTATGGATTGGTTCTTATTCCCTTCCTGCTGTGTCTGTAAATGCGCGCCTCCAAAAGTGTAATTTTATACGCGCACGTTCACTCACATTATTAATAATGGCTTTGATATTCATTACAAATAAACGTCCTCTTATATGGACTTTAATAATGATGTGAAATACATACAATATACATTATATAAATGAAACATTAAAGAAAATGAAATGTGAAGTTTTTCTCCCGATTTTTGCTTCAAAGGAATATCCGTCGCATCACTACATGTAATCTTACTCGTACCCCACAAACAAGATTATTATTGATTTGCACTTTCACAGGCGTCTATCCAATCACTATATACGTCAACGGGTTCGGATAAATCTTAACAGAAAATTACGATAAATCTACAAGTTTCAACATTTTTCAAGGTTATAATATAGGTTCAATGTTTACAATTAATGCTCGTTTGAAAGTCTTCCAGACAAACTCTGCAGGTTATTCTTCCCGTATTTCTTGTTCGATCCCTATGGATTTATAAAGTCACACAATCAAATCTTTAAAATTCTGTATAAATTAATTATTAAAAAAAAAAAAAAAAAAGGAGGAGAAAAAGCTACTTACATTTTCACCTCGCACGATTTCTCGTGATTACAGAATGGGCAATTAAACTGCGTCTCCAAAGGCTCGATCGCTTTACGTTTTGGCGGAGGTTTACGCTTACTTTTACGTTTCCCCATCGCTTAATAAACACGTTCGATCACTTATTAATAAAAGAAACACTAAATTTGATTCTACTTTTAATACAACGTTAACAAAACGCGAGCATATCGAAGACCAACAAAAAAACAAACACAACTACAAAGCCAAACGCAAGACGTAGTAGCAGACGATTTTCAGCGTTGCGGCGCTTTAGCCTACTACGGTCTTCCGCTTTCGCAATTCTGTTTTCACGCGCCAATCTTCGGCTATGACGCGTCTCGTTGTTGTTTATGACGGTGAATCGATGTCGTTTTGAAACTTATCAAAGTTGTTTAAAAAGTTTCTTCGCAGTTTCTATTTCATTTCTGTTTGATGCTAATTAGAATTGCGAGGGTTTCAGGACTGATAAATAATAGTACGGTATCAAAATACATATGATAGTATGACGGTAAATCGCGGTGAAAATGAAGGAGCTATGATTGACCACGATGCTGATCGGCCATTAATTGACAGGTTTGTACCGGTAATTATTATTATTTTCTTTTTCGTTTTTTAAACCGTCATTGCAAATGAAGCCAGTATATTAAACCATACATATTGTAAAGACGAATGGAAGATTGTATGTTTATTCATTCATAAAGACTAAATTAATTACTGTATTTCTAAAATTTTAGACATATAAAGGTACGTATGTACGGCGACAGTATTGTGTTGATACTGTGCATAATGGTTATTTCTTCATAGGATTAGTTGAGGATCGTTAAAAAATGAGCAACTTTGTCTATGATGTGTTGAACATGGAAGGAGGTTGAACCTATAGTTACATGACGTACTGATGTTGAAATTATAATAAACATTGCATAGTACATGTACAGTGTAATTTTTAAAAAAAAAACCGAACCCAACTGAAGTTTCTGAGCAACCGTACGTCTATTATACCGATCCGTTTAATAATTGCTACAAATATTTCAATGTCGATCGCGCACAGAAAAAATTCATTTTAATGATTTTTTTTTTTTTTTAAATATCAATGACTATAATTATATTAAGCTATTCTGTAAGTGCATTCATTATAAGACAAGACAAACTTTCAAGGCAAATTGAAAAATCGGCCGAAAAATAACCTACTTGTCAAATTTAATTATCGGTAAGTTCATCGATCGGCAAGTTGTCATCAATCGTGAGCGATCGTAAACGAGTAGAAGTGTTATAAAATTGTTCTTAAATCTTTTAAAAAGTGAGATCGATTTTACTGTACAGGATGAAGAGTGCTATTTGATGACGAGTAGACCCCAATGAAAATGTTCTGCAGGATCCTGCAGAAAAATATCCCTTTTTGCAGGATATTTTCTGCAGAATGCTTTTC
>JAQGAZ010001329.1:0-31756 GCA_034692225.1 Polydesmus complanatus | reverse complement strand
GTATGTCATTATATTTTTATAGGTCGAATAAACATAGTTGGCCAACATTAAGGCGAATGGAAATATTTCTAATTCTTTCTTGAAAGATTTAATTTTAATACAATTATAGCCTATCTATTATGACATTTGACTGAGGTTGCCTACTGTTACAGTAGCCTACATCATCATCATCATCGTTTATTGTCATGTACGGTTCTGTAATTTTTGAAATTACCAGAATAAATTTCTTAAAATAAATTTTGATTATTTTTCTTATTATTATAGTGAGCCGTGTGGTTGCTAAACCACACGGTTTATCTAGGTAGCCTATATGGTTGGACTGGTTCAGGATTATACGACGTTCCATACGATGATCCAGACTGGCTTTTGGTTTTTTTATTGGTGTGATTTTATTCTATGCCATTTTTAATTAATCTTTTTATTATACTGTAATTTAATAACGCTATTCAATAATGTAGTAAATGACAGAATTTGCTTTTTAAAGAATTGGCTATATTACGTGAGTGATTTAAAACTGATCCGCACTCCAGCTGCAGGAATTTATGGTAATCAAGATTTAAAAAGAGATAAACACCGTAAATTATTTTTTAAATTTAATATCTTTGCTTTTTAATACACTTTAAGTTTATCTATTTTTATACAGGTGCACGCCGTCTCTTCGTCTATAATGCAGGAATGCTCTCAGGGGATCAAGCCAATAAAAACCCAATAGAGCAAGTTAGATGTTCATTCAAATAAATTCCACAACTAGAGTGCGGATTCTTTCTGCGTAGCTGATGTTGATTAAAGTTCATTCTATCAAATAGAAGCAAATGCACTTATCGGTACGAGACTTTGGGCATTACCGGTATTTTATTGTTTTAACGCAAGTTGTTGAAATTTTTAGATATTATGTAAATAAGTGTAAAATAATTGTTTTATTTGATTTTTAAAATAATTGAAAACAGTAACAAAAATTATGTGCTGCGTTTAATGTGGGCTATTAATTAACACTTATTTTTATAGTTTTAGTTTATTTCCTTAACTGCTGGTACCGGCTGGATTTTATAACGGATTTCAATTGCAAATTTGTATATATCCCTGCAACTGATAGTGGATTTGGTCGTAAATTAACGGTTGATTTGAATGGACTCGGGCTTCACATCTACGCGGGTTAATATTCAGAAGAAGAAGCTGCAAATTTGAAAAAGAAAACATCTTCAAACCTAAAAACTATTGCTTTAGATATAACGGATCAAACATCTTTGGAGAATGCCAAAGCGTTTATTGAAAGTGATTTGGAGAGCGGCAAACGTAAGTACAATTGTCTACATCGAACTACATGAATGTGAGAGAGAGAAAACCTTGGATTATTATTAGTATTTTTTTTTATAGATGTGTGTTGGTCTAGTGAATAATGCTGAAATTATAGGAAATGTTAATTCGAGTCTCTCCTCAATGGAAGACTATCATCGAGTTAGCGTCAAGTGATAGAATGAATTTCTTTGGTTCCATTCGAGTGACGAAAGCTTTTGAGCTGCTGGTAGTAAAATCCAAAGGTAGTATTATTCAAGTTGGCCTACTCGTAATACTGTACATTAAGTGTGTCGTAAAATTTGTTATCGACGTTTAATCACCTAAAAAGACTCAAAATTTTTATTTATTTATTTATTTCTTTTTTTAAATAAAATAGCGACATAACTTGGAAACAGAAAATGTCACGCAAAGTTAACAAATCGACCATTGAAATTTCGATTCGTTAAATGATTTTCACACGCAACTTAATTTTTTTGGACAAAGTCATCATGAACAAAATAAGTTTATAATTTTTTTTAAAGTTTATTTGTTATTATTGCATGAAAGGATAAGAGGAAGAATTTATTATTTAAAATTATAACAATTATTCTATTTGGAATGAACATTTTAATTAATTTTAGAAAGCGTGAACACTGCACCCAAGTTTTAAATCGCCAATGCATCATCAGGTGGCGCTAGAGGACGTTGCTAACCTTGACCTTGGCTCGTTAATCATTCTCGGTCATCCTTTGGTCAAGAAAGTAAGGTAAGATTTTATTTTTCATATAATCTTAGTTGCATTTTACTTAATCGGGATACAATTAAAAAGAATTACCGGTACCATACATTAGTTAATTCATTTCGAATAATAATTTCAAATATTTAAAAATGAGCCGAGAGTAAAGCTTTACTGTAATTGTGTGTTGCAATTTACATTGGCAATCTCGTACATGTACTTGCTTTTGCAATAAATAAACATTTTCATAATTATTTTTCTACAGTATAGTCTAGTATATTATACTGTAGAATGTAATAATGCTTTACTGTAAATATAAAGTTTAGCTCATTCGTTTTGAAATGTGATTGATGTCCTCAATTTGTTATCCTAATTATCGCATGTTTTCTGCGCAGGTATCGAAGATTTTCGCGGGCTGCCACGATCAGTGATTTGCCACATTTTCGGATTCAAAAAATTAAAGGAAGGATGACTTGTGTGAAGTAATTATTTTATCAACATTATTGTGAGTGCGTGAAACGAACTATACTTTCTTCAATATTACCCTATTAAACAAAACTTGACGATTTGATCGTTGCCTATTGCCTACCACGCGGTACCACCATTATACAGTAAAGTCACCTCGTGAATTAACCGAGCCCGGCCCGAAGCATATTTGTATGCTTGAATCTGCATTGGGTAAGCTTTTCAAATTTTTATTTTATCTTAGTTTATTATTCAGAAGCAAACTTATTTATTATTGCGTCTGGAATGTAAAATGAAAAAAATTAGTTTGTGATCGCCACAATTAATTTATTGTACAATTTTAAGTTACGAGTACAAGTATTTGTACGCGAGTAGGCTTCATTTATTGCGGTAGCCTATGAAAAGTTCGGTGTCGCCAAAAAAGGTTTTGACAAATTTCCCGTCTATTATAATTTGTCTTGCGCAAGAAGCTTATAAAAATGGTGGAGGGGTTCGTTCCAATTTTATTAGAAGCGTGGCCGAAGCCAACGCTAATGGAGGGGTTTATTCTGGCGTGAGATTAGCGAGAGAATCCGTATAGACTGCAAGTTGGCGCGCGGAGACTACCCGTAGAAAAAATACTGAGGACCAAACCTAAATAAGAGCTTATTGTTTTAATGGTGAATTCTAACGTACCGTAAAATAAGTTTATTTTATGTTAAGAGTAACACGTTCATTGTTTTCAAATAATAATTATTATTATTATTGTGAAGTGCATGTACTGCATCTATTTGCCAAAGTTAGGATACCGTACAGTGAAGCGCCCTAACCCGTGATGTAAATTATTTTCTACCAAGAGGTTATGCTAAGAATTTCCTGACCACCGTATATTTTGCAGTGTTACATTTTAAGGTTGAAATATTTTCGATTTTAATAACTACCGGTACATTAAAATCGTTTTTTTTATGACATTTTAATTTTAAACGAATTTTCAAATGTAACATAATTATAAAATAAAATAATAGCGTTGCGTAGGTCTGAAAGAAATATAATGTTACCTGAAGTAAAAGCTTTTTTTTTTTTAACAGAAAGCTAAAATTTATTAAGTATAAACATGAAGATGTCACTATAATCTTATTTTGCATCGCCATTAATGTTTCAAATTTGAATAAAACAATCCAAAACAAAATTTTGGGAGTTAACTTATAGAAGAAATTTTCAATTAAATTTTGAAAGCGTATAATAATGGCATGCATAAATTTTTTTTTGAATTGATTGGAAAAGAAGCTAATCACGGATCAAAAGTAAAGATTCCAAAAAGAAATGTTGTTTCTTTAGATTTGTTTACATTCAGCACATCAAATATAATACGTACGATATACAGTAGTATATCCAAGGAGAAACAAAATATATATTATGTAAACATTACAAATTTACGACAATGATATAAAGCCCCTAAAACGGATTTTATTTGATGTTTTCTTTAAACTTGATGTACAGTATCTGTAAAGTTTTGAAGTGTATTCAGATGTATTCGGCCACATGCGCTTCCTCGCAATGTTTCGATGAAAAAGTGACGGCGCAGCCAATATCGACGGCTATTTTAACCGGGTGTGACAAATCCTCTTGACTGCCTTCCATAATCGGTGACAAAGCTAAACCCACTGGCGCCTCATTCTCTTGGTTTTTCAATTCGTCGTTGGTTTTTGGAGGATTTTTTTCCACAATTGGCTCGGGTGAGGTGGGTTCTGCGTCTTCGGAAGGAGAACTCCATTGGCGGGTCAGAGATGGCAAACGAATGCTAGCCCAACTATCCATTGATAATAGACGGCGAGGTCTTTTCATCTTTTTACGCTTTTTTTCTTCACTCGGACTGGTTTCGGTGCGGTTGGTCTCGTCGCTCGGACGAACCGTGGTTTCCATCATCGATTCTAGGAAACCAATAATTTAGTCAGTATAAATCATGCCGGAGCCATTGTCATTAGGAAATGAATGGATACGGTATAAAACTTTGTTAAGGACTTGGAAATTACTTGGAAGCTTTTAATGCAATTTGTAAAATTAATAATGCAGTATTGATTTTTAATGTTAATATCATTTCCATGCAAATGTGATTTTTATGGAAAGATTTTTTTTTTTGGAAATGATTTTTGTCTTTACTTTAAATCTATTAAAGCAGCGGTTCCTAAACTATATATTAAAGGCAATAATTACAGTAGGATATAAACTTTAAAATTTTTGTAACTAAGATATAATTCTGAGTTTTTGAAGCTAAAACCAGCATTAATGCCATTGCCACAAACTATAAGCCTAGTTTTTAGAATTGCCAATTTTGGGTTACGGTAATAACTTCAAATATCTTGTCTCAATAATAATAATAAATTTAAATATTTTTATTGCAAATAGTAATAACAATTTAATATATTGCTTTTATTCTTCCCAACTTTACCATTTACGAGTACTGTATAATAAATTGTAATAAATGTTTATAAGGCAAGCATAGTGTTGTTTGCTTTTGAAAGCAACCCCACAAGTCGTTTGAGTAGAACTGGTCATAATTTACTATGGCAACACGTGAATGTAAAAAAAAAATTCAATAAACGCAGAGTTTGCGAAGCGCGAATTTTTTTTAAAAAGATAATTACACCAAAATTTTATCAAAAATATATTTTTGCCGCCATCTGCTAATGGCGTCCGTAGCAACTGCCCCAGTACCAAAGCGTTGCTACGCTGCTACTTGTCAGTCAAATCGACTGTTTAAATAGGCAAGTATCGAAAGTAGGCCAGGTTGAAATACAGTAATTTCCAAGTCCTTGTAATGCAAGGTAGGAGAAAGGGAATAAGAAAAGAATTGGTCTACCAAAAGCACCGTAGACGCCATATATTATGCGCTCGTACAACGGTTTTTACAATTGGAAGGCCAAATCATTATCAGGGTCTGAAATAAATACCGTTATTGAAAAAAATAATTTTTATTGCTCTGTTAGTACGAATTGGGTTTAGACTCGAGCATTTAGTACGTACGTACTAAGAAACTAAAAACAAAATTTCTACTATAGTACTTTCAATTTCTGGTTTCAAATACTATATAGTTATTATTGGGACATTTAGGGTTAAATGCTAAGCATGCGCAATGACTAACTATATTAATTAAATAAGTGCCAATTACCACCGTTGTTATATCCCCCAACGTTGTTGACATTATTGGCTCCATGTATTGTTCTATGGCGAAAACTTGGACTTCGTTGACTGAAACTACCTGCTATTTTTACATTGGAGACAAAAAAAAATGACAACATGCTATAACTACGTGTAACTAATAATTAACAATCGTGCAATGGTCATTTCTACTAAATAATTATTATTTAGGAATTGAGGTGAAATTAATGAAAGGTGCGACAAGTGCGCGGGATACCTGTACTATGATCCGTTCGTCTTCTGGTACCGCACACGATGGAATAGTAGCCCTGTCGAAATGATGGACTCCTGAAGGCGTAAATGATGGGGTTGCAAGCAGAATTGATGTATCCGCACCAATATGCCTGTTTAATAATAAATAATTAAGAGCTCGTTTAGATCTGGTATTGACTCTGCATGTGTAAACCGCTTGTGTCAATCGGCTCGTTAATTAGATTTAATAATGTTTCAATTGTAGAGCTGGTGACGCAAAAAGATTGCAAGGGAGGATTAAAGGGGGCCGGGGGGGGGGGGGGTGGAAAAGAATCTTTTACTAATCAATTTATCACTTCCGTTGCTCGATGAGCGAACAAAAAAGTTTCTTTTTATAAACAAAGGCAATGTTTTGCGCGACCTTCACGTAGTCTGTGTGCGATGGTGGAATTCGTTTTGGCACACATTTTGGCGGGTGGTTTATTTTATGTTTTACAACTAAATCAACATTTATCTTTCGACGTTATCAGTATTATTAGTCTTCTACTTTTATTCATTATTTTCGTAGAGAAAATGCTGTAGTCTCTAGCTATTTTTTTTCTTCTTTCTTTTTCATATACAGGTCTTAAAATAATAACGTGCAAGTTCTATAGAAAAAAGAGATTGGAAAATACCATGGACAATATGTCAAACTATTTGTTTTTCGTGGTTTTTTATTATTATTATTTTTTTGAGCTAATATTAATTTCTTAAGATCAAGTTAAAGGTTAAAATGGCAAATATTTTCGAGTTTTTTGTTTGATAAGTGTAAATAATTTCCCGCAAGTTCGTGATGAGTTTTGCATGCTAAAAAATTATTAGTCATTAGGTAAGAACAGCAGGAACAGAAAGCAATGCAGTAAATTAGTATTTATAATGAGTTATTTAGCTCTCATTTTATAATCACGTTTCTCGGTATCGCATACAACTAAAGCTCTACCGGTATTTTTTTTTTTTTTTTTTTAATTTCTTGTAAACAGAAATCGATTTTCGTCACTTTTGAGTACAGTGTACAATATAAAATTACATTGTATAAAATTATACAATTGAATATACCGGTACTATTGCATTTATTATTTTTTGGTGTAAGCGATGCAATTTTGAGGTTATTATTATCATTACATGTAATTTTAATTTTTAAGGTTTTTGACTGATGGTTTTACTTTAAGCGAGCAAAATGACGTTAATAAAAATTTCTCACTTCCTTCGCAAATTATTTCTTTACAATTTAGAAACTATAGTAGTGTATTGTTTTTTTGAAAATTTATATGGCTGTTATTAAACCAAATCAAGTCCAAAAGTGGATATTGTAATGTTTAGTTTCATGTTATTAATACATCCGAGCTAATTAGAAAATGTGAAACATTTGAAAACATCTGTTGTGTTTATTTATTATTAGCTGTGAATTCACGTCGAGTGCAGGAATAGGGTTTGGAAGGAACGCATATGTTTAGTGTTTGAATTTCCGATCTGGAACCAGAATCGAAAAGTTAAAATTAAGCTTGCATGCGAATATAAAACTGCAGACCGTAAGGTTTTTTTTTTTAATGTCATATGAAAAACTATTTATTTTTCATGTGTTACTAACGAATTAGTAATCATACTTGAAGCAATATATTTCCTGAGGAATTGACATTTCCTCCTCATGCTTTTTTTTTTTGAAATATTATTACCTGTATAGCGAATTAGTCAACTATATAATTAGGCTTACCAATGGGTTGGCGATGATAGGAACTACACTCTTATTCTTAACGAAAGCGGCGTAACAGGAATAGATGATATAGGGTGACCAACAGATGAGAAAACAGACAAGTACCACAAAAAGCGTCACGGATATCCGTTTTTGTTGCATTATCGAATTCCTCGTATCCATATTAGTATTTTCCCTCATTCGCGACATGTGCCGACGTATCTCGCAAAAGATGTGAGTATAACAAAAACACATGACGAGCAGTGGGATGGTAAAATTAGCCATGGTATTGCATATAGAGTGGGACAAGCGAATAGGATTATCCGGATAGGCCGGTCCGCATTGTGAAGAACCTTTCTTGTACACGTTTTGAGTCCAGCCAGATACCCCGGCGATGGCGTAAGCGAAGCTCCAAATCCACGTGAAGGCGATCATCCCGATGATACGTTTAGGTGTCATGAAACGACTGAATGGACGAGTGATGGAAATGTACTTGTGGATACTGATGAACATGAGGGTCTGAATAGAAGCCACTAAGAACAACGACATGGTTACGCCGTTGAACTCGCAAAAAGCGTCACCGAACACCCAATCACCTTTGATTAAAGTAATAATTGAAAATGGCATGTCGCAGATGGCTACTAATATATCGGCTACTGCTAAACTTACGATAAACATGTTCGTACGAGTACGCATTTTTTTATACTGGACGATTGTAAGGATGACCATAATATTTCCACCCACTGCCAGGATCATGGCTACCGTTAAGATAAAGCACATGGGAATCACAAAGGAGGAGCCGTAATAGTGATAATTTTCACCGCGAACATGTTCAATTAAATCGCTAAAGTTCTTGGACAGCATGGTGAAAATTTAATGTATTGGTCACTGGAGACCGAGGTGCAGACACTTCAGATGTACATGGCAGTCTGATATATGAATAACGGGAATTTTGGCGAACGAAAGCTCGATCGAAAGGATGTTTACTGTTAAATTACGACGATAACAAGAAATTATTAAAAGGGGGGTGACTTCATTAGTGGCACATTATTAACTTTACCTCTTAACAGTTCCAATGGAAAAGCTTATACCATAGAGGAAGTTCGAGGTTATATTAAAATGATGTTCCAGTAATGAAAGCAACCCCTCAATTGTGAAAGTGAAATTTATTCTCAGTAAGTGTTGTACCGTTTCAATTAAAATTTAACTAGATTACATCTTACAACGGATGTTAAATGAGGAATTTGATTGCAATTAATTTAAATATAACTTTTTTGTTATAAAAAATTCAAATAATTAGCTTAACTTAAATTATTTGAACTTTCTATAATTATTTAAAAAAAAAATTTAAGAACATCATTTTTAATTTTTTTTTATCGGTAAGCAATAAATACCGGTATTTAACATATACAGTATTAGTTTTTTTTTTCAAAAGATTAGTCAAGAAAAATCTAAAAATTGTAAATTATAATTATCAAAATAATTTAAAAAAAAAATTTAATAGGAATTCTTAATAACGAAAAATCTGAAAATTAGTTTAATAAATTTGGTTTAAATCTTTTATCTTTTAAAGTTAATTTAAAAGCGACAAAATTAATAAATATATTTAAGTTTTACAATTTTATTAAACTTTTTTTATACCGGTACAGTACTTGAATATTTAAATACCGGTATTAATACTTTATAAATAATAAATTCAACTATTACCGTACGTTAATTAAGCTAAGTATTCGTAAAAAGGAGCTCACTCATGGAAGATGGCCGTTTCAAGCTCCAAATGTGCGGCATTCGAGGATCTGTATCAATCAGTGACCGGAAGTGCAAAGAGTGTTGCAGATAAACCTTTTGCGGAATGATATCAACAGTGTTTGTAAAATTAACCAGTAAAGTTGTGAAAAGCCGATAAAAACTCTGCTCAAGAACAGCTCGAAGCTCAACTAGCTCAGGTGGAGACGAACCCTTCGGAATATAGCGCCGTGTTCACACTATCCATCACATGTTGGGCCCAGCAAATTAAACCATTATTCATTAAACGAAATGTAAATTAGAATGAAAAAGCTCAAATTCTGTGTTAGAGGTTGACAGTCAGAAGAGACCTAGGCGTTGGCGTTGGTACTCTCATCTCCAAATAAAATAAAAAAAGGCAACAACAAATACTGTACAAAAAAAAAAAAAAAAAAAAGAGATGGAACGAAAGAGAAAAAAAAATACCACGAAACAAGATTAACTAATTAAACGAATTAATTTCGTGTTGATAGATCCGCGACACTGCATAGACGATTATCTAAATGTCAACGGTAAAAGTTTTTTCAATTTCATCGGAAACAATACAACAGCTGATCTTGCTACCACGACTTAACTTTTACTATCGTTCAACTGGATTTTTTAATTAAAATTGAAGTTCACTTTAAGACAAATTAAGCAAACAAGTTGGAAATGAGTTTTATCGTTAGGAAAACTCAAACATATTAATTAAAATATGGCGTCCTCGCCCGTAAGGGAATTTTCGATGCTAAAATGAGTGGAGAAACATAGTCAGTCGTGAGAACGTAAAAGCGAAAGGGGGGTGGGGGTAGGAGGAGAGAATGAGAGGGAGGGTTTACACAATGGTGGACGAATGTGTATTAGGATACTGTAATAAAAGGGAGGCAACGTCGCTTTCATTAATATATTTAACGGAGAAGTGAATTCCCATCAGTCACGAGCATTCAGCACCATTTTGGAACGCTAAAATAATGCTTCATCAACAATCAATTAGAAATTTTATTTGTAAATACGAGCGCCACATTTTACTTTACGACCTCATTTGCATTTCGCCAAGATTCGCCGATGATTGACAGGAGGATTGAAATTATTATTATGCCTAATAAAAATACCGTAATCATTTTGTTGACGTCATGGTCGTAGGGGGAATCGATATAACGATCTACGACTTCATTTTACAATGAGGATAAAAATGATGTCCATGATGTATGCGAGGGTGGGGGAGAAAAAAATTAGACCACGGGTCATATTTTTGTAAAAAATGAAAATACTTTTCTATCTCCACCAACGTTGGTTTTTATGACGTCATATTGATTTTGCGTATTGGTCGTGCATTGCATTTGAGCGGCGACTGGTTCTACTCAATCACAGTTTACATACCCAACACACGCGATGCAATGACTGCGCAACTAAACTCGCGCATTTGAACGTTAAAATGAATTATTTTTAGAAATATACCGTGACACACCATAAAAAAATATAACTTTTCAGCTTCATTTTCTTTCCCACTTCCAGTTTATTTTATTTCGCACTGTTTAAATCTACTTTCGATCTCCGCCAATCTGTAGTCAACCGGAAACGCAGGCTTTGCGATGGTGACATCATGAGTTCGACTTAATCGAGAGTACATCTCTTGTTGCAATTTACACATAACTCCGGAACTGGCGCTTGGTATGGTTTTTTGGAGAATAGCGTTTTCGAGGTTGGAAATTTGAACGTAGAATGTGAATAAGAAATGGTATGAAAACTGCTGACTGGTTAAGATTACCAAAACCATACAATAACTTGCTATTTCCAGCAAAATAAGTTGAAACGCAAAGAAAGGAAAAAAGAGTTAAAAGTGTTGAAGAATAAAAAGAATTACCTTATTAATTTAAAACCTACAGTAGGTAGAATAATCGTCGTTAGTACGAAATTTAAATCTCACACTGTATTGTAAATGAATTTTTTTTTTCATGAAAATTATTATTTAGGTGCCAGAAAGATTAAACAACTAAAAATATTAGTTCCTATTAGGAAAATGATCGGTGCAAATATTTTTTTAAGAAATAATATTTGTTTTTATTTATTTTTTAACTGTGTTTAATACCTACAGTACATTCAAGTACAGTATAATGTAACACATATACAGTACCCGTATAGTTATTTTTGTCGTTTATTATGTAATTTGTAAAATTTCATACGGTATTAACTTTTGGATATTGTTTTTATTTTAACCAATTTCCAGTAGGCTACCACGAATTAAATTATCTCCATCTCAAAACTTACAATGAAGTTTCTGAAATAATTGTATTTTTAGGTTTTGGTGCTCGTTTAGGCTATAATATTTTAAGTGATGCTTACTAAATTATTGTAAATATAAATTTTAGGCCATTTCAAAGGATAATTTTATTGTAATTTATTAGTGATGAAATTACGGCAGATGTGACACGTGTCATGTAGCAGAATTGAATGGCAGCGTTTTGCCGAATAAAAAATTACCTTAAAAGCTAGTAAAAGGCTATTTTGATGATTTAATTCGGTTACTGTTTTATAGTTGGTTAGCTGTTGTGTAGTTCGGCGGTACATAATGCGGTAATTTAGTTTAAAGCCAATAAAGGACAACAACGAGTGCCAAATTGTGTTCAGCATTTGTATTATTCTTTATTGCCATACTGTATTAATATTGCGGCTCATTTGGACTGTTTATCTAGATGAAATATTTTGTAAGGTTAGATAATAAAATTCTAATGACTTACTTTTTAATATTTTGCTAATGAGATGTTTAATTAAGTTCATCTACCGTCAGTTGGGTTTCACTTTTTTTAAAAAAAAAAAAAAAAAATAGGAAATAGGCATTTTTTTGGGCGATAAAATAATATTGATGAGAACTTGCCGAGCGAGATGATCTAGTTTTATTTAATCCCAGTTTTGTTCTTTGGTTTTTTTTTATTGATATGCGCCTTCCGGCAAAAATAATTTCACAACAATATTTCAACACGCTATATTCCAACTTTAAATAAGACATTAAATGGTCATGATGATGAACCGGCTCGTTCTACCGGCAGCTATCCATTTATAATTTCCAGTGAATGGGACCAGTACCCTGCATCACTTAGTTGGGGGTTCTTATTTTAAAAGTAACTTTTAAAAACATTAATAATTTTGAAATGTAACCGTAACCATTTTATTTTAGTTTTTACTTTATGTGATTCGTTGTTATGAGTGATTTGTATAAACCAACCGACCGATTGCGGTTTGATAGGCCAAGTTTTAAGGTTTTAGACTTTAGTTTTAAGGAACTTTGCTTTAGACATGAAATTGAATTTACTTGTTTGGATGTTTTCAACGAGAAGACGGTTAAAATAGTGGCGAGGAACTTATGGAGAAAAGCATACATGAACGATCTCTAAAAAAATGTATTAAGCAAAAAAAAAGAAATATTACTGCTACAAACCAATTACCATCATTTTATCTAATGTAACCAAATTTTTTTTAATATTACCGGATGTCCAAGATTAATTTGGCAATTTCAATTTGTTGTAAAAAAAAAAAATAACGAAAGTGTAAAGATTTCAATTTTGAACCTTGTTACAGAGAAACTCATGAAGTTCTTTTAAATATCGGTAATTATAAAGTTTGTTTTAGTTAAATAAATACTGTAGTAAACAATGAAAAAAATTTAAATATATTTTTTTGGTAATATTCTCGAATAAAATGTATGATGGAACACATAAGATTATAAAACAAAAATGTTTATAATACAGTATCTGTGTTCCAACGTTTGTTTTATTAAAGTAACAATGTTGCAAACATTTTGAAGACGCATTATTAGTGATTCACAAATCACCCACTCACTACTTCAAATGCTGCTATAAATCGTGTAACATTTCCATACCAATTGTCCAAAAGCAACTGTGACCAATGCAATTTTTAAATCCAACTACTGTAGATGAGTCTTTAAAGAAATACTTCACACGCTGTGATGTTGCGAGATGTAACCAGCTAAACAAGCAAAAAAAAATTATTTTTTTTTTTATTTTAAAATTACAATATTTAAAATATTTTTCACTCGTCAAAAAATTTAAACTTTTACATAAATATCTTTAATGAGATTCTCTGTAAAATGGCGCTAGTGTGCGGTAAATCAATTTTAAGAAGTAATTTGCTCTGAAACTAAAAGTGAGAACAAGTAGTTAACCGGAAGTAAATCGCGAATGCACCCACTATCGACTATAGACAATCGAAGCAATTGGCTTCCAATTGCTCAACAGTATAAATCAAGATACTGGCTTTTTCCACCTGTTATTAAGAAATCTACTTCATGGAGAAATTGATGAAGTTTTTTTTTTTTATAAAAAAAAGTATTTTTTGTTTAATTCAAAAAAATATTTAAAAAAATTAAATTAAAAAAAATATATATTATATTTCTCTTGATAAAAAATATGAATTTTTGGTACATTGTTTCAAAATTATTAAGGTTTAAAAATTGTGTATGTTTGAGAACTATGTATACCGGTATTTTAAAATAATGTTTCAATGTTCTCTGTGTTTTTAAGAAACCAAATGACACATTGTTTTTAAATGCTTGTTACATGTTTGTTTTAGTGTAATTTTATTGTTATCAGAGGATAATACTGCTTAAATGAGTTTGAAAAAGTTCTTTTTATATAAATTTTATTGAAATATTTTTTTACAGAAAAAACTTTGAGTTTATTTATAAAATGGGACAAATTTTAATTTGTTAAAAAAAAATTTTAATAACAAGCGAGATTTGGATAGTGACATCTCGGACATCCGATATTTTTTAATCTTTTCAACATGTAGCCTACATTTTCAGACACACGATAAAATTTTACTTACTGCAGATTTATTAATTTTTAACCGTGATTCATTAATGTAATGTACGGTATTAGTAAATAATTATTATAGGAATTAGAAAATTAAGCAAATAAGTCATGTTTTATAATGCCGAAGACCCAAACGGGGACATGTTATACTAAAAAAAATTCATAAATATTTTTTAACAAAAATCTTTTATTATGAAAGGTGGGTAAGAAGCACTCGTGTGCAAGGTGCTAGATAGCGCCCCCAGGGCTTGGGGTAGCTTATATTTTCTCAGCATGATGCAAATCTTCGAAATGCCGCCCCTTCTAACATTTTTGGAAAAATGACAATTTGGCTCAATTTTGCCGTCCCAAAATGTTGCTGCCTTATGCAACCTCCCCTCCCTCTTACTAATTCAATTCAACTTTAATTCAATTCAGTTTTAATTCAATTCGACCAACTTGCGAGGCAAAAAAATTAAATTTTTCTAGCCCATATTTGTAAAAGAATAAATTCAGATTAAAAACTGAGACCAAATACTGTATCAAAAAATATCAAAAACGGGGACAAATTGTGCGGGACGGAGACGTATGGTACACCTAGTCATGTTACAACAAAATACCCATATCTTATTTGACTGAAAAAAAAAAAAAAAAAAAAAAAAATTTCATAAAAAGCATTAAAAAAAAAACATCATTAAATTAATGAAATTATTGTTTACTATCACCACCATATTTACAGTAAAGTATTTGAATCTGCTCCTAAGAGTTTCGCTTTAATAATTAATAAACTGCGACACTTAAATTTGTAATTAAATAATTGATTAAAGTGAAGTTTACATCTTTTAATTTTATTTAATAGTTTTAAGAAAATTGACCTGTTTAATGTTTAGCAATTAGAGATTGGAAAGCCCAATGTGTAAGCTTGTATAGTAACAGTAATTATTAACTCTTTATTTTTTTTTAATGAGTAAATAAATAAAAGGGTGTTTGAGGCAACAAGTATAAATTTTACAGTAACTGTTTTGCAACGGTTTTTGTGCAACAAGTTGATACTGTAATGCAAACCTGACCTCTAGTGAGGGTTTCCCAGAGCTCATTTTGCTTTCTTGCATCGTATTAGTTTTATTTTTTACGCAAGGAAACAATAATCGTAGAATAATGATATTTTTGTCACGCAATACCAGTACTGTAGGTATTTTAAGATTTTAAATTTTTGTTAATCGTATACTGTATTTCTGTTGTTCAGAGGTATGATAAAATTACGTTGAAGTGAAAGAGGGGGGGGGGTGTACTGATGTGTTGGTTGTGGAGAGAGAGATAAGTTTTATAGAATTGTTTTTTTTCTAATTGGGTAAATTTTCTCTTAAATTTCGATTCCATTTTACGAAAAAATAATCAAAAATTTTATTGGAAAATAAACAAAATTCATCGAAAGGCATCAAAATAAAAAACTTTATTTTTTTCCTTTTGCTCATCTTTTTGGATTTCGAAAAGTTTTTTTCCTGCCTTGCTATCAAAGGTTATTTTTACTATTGAGATGTGTGGATTGCGGTATGCTGTATATTAGTATTAATACCGGTAATTATTATTGCCACGACGTGTGGCTCTTTAATTATAAATGTAGCACTTGCCATAGAGAATTATATAGTTACAATTTAATTTGCAGATTTTTTTTTAATAATGGGCAAAGCAATAATAATTTATTTAGTACCGGTAGGCAATACTTACTGACTCTTTATTTACATTCCCGTTTTCCTTGCTTCAAACATTCATAGAGTGCCTGCTTGCCATTATTTTTCCAAGTTAATATGATTAATTAAAAAAAAAAATTAAAAGTTAATTAAGCTTGGTAAATTACAATCTTTCAACAAAATAAAAATTTTATTAATTACCGGTACTTTTATTAGATTTTTAGAATAAATAATTTTTAAATCAAATTTTGAAGTTTTGTTTGCAATGATAATATCGTAAAAATATTATTATACGCAGTACAAACATTAAATAAGAAATTGTTATCTTAAAATTTAAACACTCTTAAATTATCTAAACACGAATAATCTAAATTGAAACACACTTGAAAAATATATGCTGCATTAGCAATATAAGACTTCGTTAATTAAAAGTCGCGATAGATTATAAACGTATTAATTAATGTAATCAGTAAGCAATATTAAACGCGATTTACGCCATTTGTGCTCATCGAAAGAGCGTGTAGGGTTTCGGATGGAAATCGACCTCTGACCTCCCAACGAAGGAAGCGCCAATGAGGAAAGCAAGTAGGCACCTGTGGTTTCGCTCGGCCCCACCCAGAACTGATGCTGGGAATACGTTTATCTCTTCCAACCGAAAAAGTTTACGCAAAACCAAATCGAAAATGCGTGGTGGAGTTGTTACTCGTCTCCTGGTTCGAGTTCCACACCGTCGTTCCTCATTTTAAGGCTTATGCCGTCCAGCGCTCGAGCTAAAATGTTCATCGCGAGTTGTGAAGATAACCCGCCGGCCAAAATTCCCTCTCCTCCGGCGCAATGCGATGGGACTGAGGCGTCTCCTTCCAAGGAGCCGGCCAATAGAAGCCGGAACTTTGGATTTAGTGTTTGCGACATTCTCATGGAACAACGCACGGCCAAACTTAAAAAGGTTCCGTTAATTGTCATCAGTGGTGGAAATTCTCGAACCGTGACGTTGCGACAGACGGATTTCTCTCCCATACCGAACTGCGATGAACCGGAAGTGGAAAGGTCGGAGTGCTCCCCAAGTGAACATTCGTTAAGTCCCCCATCTTCTAAGCCTGAAATTGCGCGTGTAGAAACGTCAAACCGGCAACAGAGGGAAAAACCAAGGTTAAAATTTAGTATTGATCGAATTTTGGCAGATGAATCAAGAGTACCAATTATCGATAATAATTCACACGACAACACAGGTAAACAAATTATTGGATTCTTTTTAAAATATAGCTTTTCAAACAGTCCTCTTTAGTTTAATAAAAAGCGTTTTATCTTAATAAAAATAATTAGGTATTTCTAAAGTACGGGTACCGCGTTGTAAAATTTGGCAAGTTTTATTTTAATTAAAATTATTTTAAATTACGATGTCATATACAATTTATAAATTGTATTTTTAAGATGAGATCAAATTTAACATTTGGATAAGTAAATTAAACTTTTTTTTTTTTTTTTGAGAAATTTAAAATTTTTTATTATTAATTTTACGATTCCATCTAATCTATTTCATTAGTCTGACAGTTAATTTACTTTAACTAAAAGAAATAGATAATTTAATGAAAATTGGCATTGAGGAATTTGTTTTCATAAGTGAAAGGCTATTCTCGACGTAATTATAAGATTTAACTCTTGGCATTTTATTTTGGCATATGTCAGGCTTAAACGCAACTGTAAGCCTAAATAAAACACGCAAATGGTATTAATAGGCAATTTCGAAATTTCTGATTCAATAATAAAATTCTGTTCGTTTACTCTAAATAGGTGAGGTATGCAGACCTAGCTGCACATGTGCGGATGAAATATCCCCGTTGCCTACATTAGTAAATTCAAGGTTTTCTTATCGAAATTCCTCATCGTTCGATTATCCTGCGCATCACTCACAAGTTTCATTAAGTGATTATAATCGTCATCAGTTAACTTCCGCTTTTTATTCGTCGAATCTATTATCTTCAGCTTATACCTCTACGCCTTGGTCTATTCATAATCATTACGCTCATCATCACCATCTTCTGCATCCGGTCGCAACTTCAGGTAAACATTAAGGTTCACAACCAATTAAATCACACTTTTTTTTTACAACTCTTTTCTGATGTAATCGCAGTTTATCCCGTCGCTCATCTTGGAAGCACAAATTCAATCATCGAATCTTCGAGAAACTATCATCATTATCCGAATCACCACCACGGAGGCTTATATGTGGGAAACGGTGATGTTTCTGGAACTAATTCCGTCGGTGCCAACTCTTCTTCGGCGGTTGGGGTCACGTCGAACTCCGGGAAGAGGAAAAGGTCTTGGTCTAGGGCCGTTTTCTCAAACTTACAGAGAAAAGGCTTAGAGAAAAGATTTCAGATTCAGAAATATATCACCAAACCTGATCGGCGTCAATTGGCAGCCACATTAGGTTTAACCGATGCCCAAGTAAATGTTTTTAAATAAGTCTTAGGTGAGGAGTACTCTTTTAATAATTGACGTTAATATAGGTTAAGGTGTGGTTTCAAAATCGCAGAATGAAATGGCGGCACTCGAAAGAAGCTAAGGAAGAAATGGCGAAGCAAAATTCGGGGTCGGCTAATAAAGTGGCCGAAACGGATTCTCGAAAAGTTGAACGGCCGACAAATATCAACACGACTGCGGAACAACACGCTAATACTGAAAAACAAAGTGATACGTGCCTTAAAATTCCAGAACAAACTTAACTAGGTATTTAATATTACAGTATTTTAATAAAATTGTTATTTGATTTGTAAAAATAAATTGAGGTGGATATTTACCTACTCGACATGCCAACTCCAAACCTATGCTTTTTACCTTGAGGTTTTTTTTTATTTTTAAAATATAGTTTATAGTAAAAACGTAAATTATTAATTTTTTAATGCTGGTGTGATTCTGGCAATCGAGTTTTATACAGTATGGCGGAAACGTAAAATTTCATTTGTTGAGAAATTTGTGACTTACCGCTATTTATAGTTGTTTGTTATTTACAAATATCGTACCGTAATAATTATGATGAAGAGGGTCAAGTTTGTGAAAGGATTTTAAATCACATTAAATTTTAATGTAAACTGACACTTACTAAAGTTTCTTAAAAGCGAAGAAAAGTATTTTTTCTTGATTAAATTGTGTCTGTGATATCGAACATTTTCATGATCGATTAATTTCACACTTTAATTTTTTTTTTTACTATGTTGTATAAAAAAATAATAAATAATTGATAACTAAATATTACTAAGTCTATGGATACCATGTTTTATCGAAATTTATAAGAAATCAATTTTGGAACTTTTAATATATTTTGCATTTCCTTGAATCTTTGGGTGACTGGGTAACGCCATTGCTTAAGGGCCATGAAAGAAAATTCAGTTGTAACAAATCAAATGAGAAAACTACGGTAATAACGAAATTAGAAACTCACTCGTTTGGCGAAATTGTTAGGGAGGCTACAGTATCCTTAGAAAGTATATCAAGTTACGGGTGATATATTAAGGTCTGGTAAATGTTGCATACCGGTATGTAAAATTCTTTTTGGGTAAAAATCTTGAATTTCAAGAAAAAGAATAAAATAATGTCCGAAAAGTTTATTACCGGTATAAAGATTTTTTTATAATGCAATTGTGTTTATCGGTTTGCGCCCCTGCTCTTTGGTGTCAAACGGTTCTATTTGGTGCTCTCACAGTACAGTATCTGCATCATTTATCAGGTCATTGCAAAATCAAGGTAGCAAAAGCAGCTGTCATTTCGCAAATGACATAGTTGTTCAGATGACACGTTCATTAAATCACCTTAAAGAGCTTATTTAGCACCATGATTTATCCATAAATCACGAGTAAATATTTTTTGTCACTCTTAAAATAACCCTCATCTCTTTCTCGTTTATTCTTCACAGAATTATGCAAATGAGCGGAATAATACTCACATAAATTGTTAACACGTGTTTCTACCTGTGTTTTTTCTTCTGCAGCAAAAAAGCAAATCTTTCATCGCGGCTACATAATTTCATGGAAATTTGCTCATTTCTATTCATGGTCGACCAAATACAATAATCGCACGCAGGGAAATCTGCTACAGTAAATAAAGTGACCCAAATGAGTGGTTACGCATGTCATGACCTCGTCATTCATGGATATGAAAAATATCATACTTTTTTCCAAAACTAAAAACTTAAGCAATATTATAGGAACTCATAAAAATTTATAAACCTACCGTAGTTATTTTTAATATAAAAATACCCGAATTATAATATAAACCAGACAATTCAAATCCGTAGCTGCGCCGTAATCCTACCTTTAGCTATTGTTTTTTTAAAAAAATATATTTTTTTAATATTGAATTAATTCACAATATTATTTTCGAGCAATATAAAGTTTTAAATTAAGGCTTTGTTAAAAAAATATAAGTTATTTTATGTTTAAATTTTACTTTTGACGTAGCGATTTTAACCTCATTTCCGCTAAATTTATGACACCAGGAAATTCCATTATGCGCATTACTTTGCGCTTCAAAATGGAATTATGTTACAGCAATTATAATTGTTCATAACATTGACAATGACAGACGCAAACAAATACGCGCTATTTACATTGGTCATTTGATATCTTAAGTGGCTTGTAAATGAACTATTGAAACACATAAAAGTCCACCGTCACAATTTAAGATCGTATAGTCTCATTTTGAACTGAATATCAATTTTGTATATAAGTTTACAAAATAATAATAAAGAAGAAAGATTAATTTTACAATAAATATGAGCAGCCCTAATGATTTTTTTATGTAATAATTATATACTAAAATGTGAGTGTTGTAAAATATTTTCACGAATTTACGAAAATATCGAGGTAATAATGTTTGAGTATAAAAAAATGATTTGAATGCAGAAATTATTAGCGTTAAGAAAATTACTTGAATGCAAAAATGTTAAGGAAATTATTTGAACGCAACAATATTTTGTGAAACAATATAAATATTTTGAATAACAGAATTATTTTTAGTTTTTTTTATTTTTTGAGCAATGCAAATTATTCTTTTGAGTAGGCAATGCAATAAAACATAAGTAGGAAATTATTAACCTACATTTGAAATGAACTTTATTAGTTTTACATTTCCAGCACTGAATTTTTTTTTTGCAAGTTTGAAATTTATGCGATACTATTTACTAGCATTAAAATGGTTTTTGCACGCGTCGGAATTAAATAGTAGATTTATTACGTTGGTGTGTGAGTGTTTTCCAAGATGGTCGATAGGAGACAAGTTGGGTGGTAAGGATGGCCATGCGTTGGGGGTCGCGTAATTCTCCGAAAGTTAAGAGGTTGAGCGCTGACAACCGTGATTAATTTGAATATCGGAGCTGACAGTTGCTGCATTGCATTAAAATAAATAAATAAAAATCATTATATGCTAATATTGGAAGAGGCACTGCTGGCTTTCGATTCGCAACGACCAATCAACAAACAGTTATGACTTCATAAGCTTTATAATGTTTATGGTTTTTATTTTCTAAATCGTAGAAAATGGAAAACCATTTAAGAATAATTAACAAAATCGCAGATGGTGAGATGCGTGAAGATTAATTTGCAATTTAAATAGCTGACCGATTATTTGCATCTGTTTTTATGTCATTAAAAATTGGGCAAAAATAAAAAAAAAAAAAGTTAAATTAATGTATTACGGAAAAAGTTTATATAAGGAGATTTATTGCTAAATGTTTCGAGGTAATTTTTTAAGAGATTTATGATCAGTTCAGTTGAATTTATTCGCAAATTGAGACAAATACCAACCTTTATTAAGTCGGGAGCCACATTTATAATTGGGGGAACGTAAATACGTACCACATGTTGAGAAAGATTAGTGTTAAGAGGATTTTAAATTTAAATAAATGAAAATAATCGTGTTTGCATCATAGTACTGAATAAGAAAAGTAATAAATTTTGATTTTAGAGGGTTTTTTTAGGGTGTTATATGGCGCAATAAACACTGTAGGTGTGCGCTATATTATAAGCGAGCAATGCATTTTAACTACATTATTGTTTATAAAAATTGCAATAAAGTATTAACATGCATTACACAACATTATTGACATGTAAAAAATAATTCTCTTAAGTTAATTTTAGTCTTGATTTATAATTATATTTTAATTCTTAAACTTAAAAAAACGTTTATACTTTATTAACTGGAAAACCACATTTGAAATATAGTGTACTTTGTTTTCGAAATATTTTTTTATACAGATTGTCAGTTTAGAATAATCAAGTAATAAAGTATTTATTTTTTTTGCCAGGGGTGCATTTATTTATTAGGCCGCTTACTGTTTGCAACCAATGTAGGTTTTTCAATTATTTTTATTTAATGCAATATTTTTGTAATAATATTATTATATAAAAAAAGCCTAAGAATTTCTTATTTTGAAATTAATGATGCAATTCCATAATTTTATGAACACCAATAATTACCCAACCTATTATGAAACCTTTTCGAAATAAAACTACCAGTACTGTAGATAAACTATATTTTTGGTACCGGTAATTAAAATAAATTGGTTAGTTAATATTTGACTCATCGTGTTGAAAAGTATTAATAATTGATAGCTATCTGTAAAAATTATGGCATTATTTTTTTTATTATTGGTCGGCTATTCATAAACAAAATGAGGTGTGCGCTTCAATCTCAGAATTTCAAGGGCTTCAAATACAGTAATATTATTTGTATGGTTGACGTAAAACGTAAACATTTTTTAAAAAAGATTATTCTATGGCATTAATAAATGCATTTAAATGATAGGCTTACAGAATGAATCAGAATTAAGTAACTGAAGGTTTATGACAATTAAGAATTAAAGTTTGAAGAAACGAAATTACCACAATTTACCAAATATTTTATGTTAAAACAATACGGGTATTAGAAATTACTTGCAATTGTTAAAGCAATAGTACATGTACTGTACTGTATTTTATGAAATTTTAATTTACACAGTTTAATAAATTTCGGTATTATTTCACATCAGTATTCAGCCATTTTTACAATGCGTTAAAATAAATATTACCGCTATGTAAAATATATTTTATTAAACCCCATAGGTTAGAAATATTTGGCTTTCGCTGTCGCAGTTATTTATTCCGTTAACTTCGAGTTGAATTATTGTTTTTTATATGTGGCCGCAAAGTTTCGAATGTTATCAAATAATGATTTGAACGAACAGGTGTTGCTTGAAACGAAAGGCGTATATATTTACATAAGCGGGCATAAAATAGTCGGCGTATGATTAAATCGTCTTAAGCTGATTAAAGCAAGTGGGAGAGAGAGTGAGAGAGAGAGAAGGAGGAAAGGAAGAAATAATTAAATGAGACGTTCAAAACAAGTTCCAAGAATTTCAACACGTCGTAAATTAGAAACGAGTTAGTAAACAACTCCAATTACTCAGCTGCGCAAAACAACCGGTCCCTTGTGGATCATAGAATTTTTGGACATGGGAGGGCAGATGAGGCCGGAAAAATGAATTCATGACGTCTCATCCAATTTATTCTCATAAACATCCTTTATCAATTAATTGAACGAGCGAATAATAAAACGCACTCAACGCCGACAATGTTTTTGTTTGCTTTTTTATCAACCGGAGATGTAAATCTTGTGCTACGAGATACTGTATCTCATCTCGGGGTTTGTTGTTTTTGCGCTGACTCAACTTCGGTGAAAGCCGCCTGGCACCGATATTCTATAGTGTCTGCATGCAATGTTGTTCTTGATCAATTTTCTTGTTTTCATTCACTGGACAGAAAATTGTTCGCACTATAGTACTAGACTTTATTTGAGGATCAAATTTTACTTCGTGAAGGCATGGAAATGTATAGTTTGATATTTCATTGTGTAAACAATTGCAGGAGGGAGGGGAGTTTAAATAATATATAGAGTAAAAAAAATATTTAATCGCGTTTAATGAACATGATCTGACATGTATTCAGATTATTAATTTTAAGGTGGGCCTCAGACGCATTTTATAAAAGGGGTGGCAGATATGATACGGATTGGAGAGTAGGACTACTGTAATTTATTTTTTTAAATAATTTTTTTTTGTACAATAATAATTAATTGGATTTTCGTGGAAGGGAAAGGAAGAGAAGGAGAGGTGACTAACAATCACTTAAAAAATGGCAGGTGGATAATTATGGTGACAAATTTTGGTTGCATCACTCGTTTTTTGCGATACATGACGTAGGTGACTTTAGTTACTAGCGATCGTTTGTTAAGGTTAAAGTGGTATTTGTTTTAAAGTTTTTGAATCTAGACTGTCCCACAGCTGGGTTAATAACCTAATAGGTTTTACACGATAGGGAAATGTTTTTGAGGCACCTACTGGTCGAAGATGAGAAATGAAAATAATCTAGATTTTCTTGGTACCGTTAGTTAATAAAGTACCTTTAAAAATAAACATATTAAAAGAAATTCGAAATTTACTTACTATTAAACTTGATATTTTTTATCTATCGATTCCCATTTTAAAATAAGTTTATAGAGACAGAATTAATGCCGGTACAAAATCATTTGAAATAGCCACCAGTTTAATACAAAAAGCAATATTTTATGTTAGAATTCGATACGCGTATAATTATAATAGAATAATAATTATTGAAAAAATATAATTTTATTTTATTTAGTTTACTTTAAATTACACAACAAAAATGATTTAAAAACTAATTAAAAAATATTTTTTGGTTAGAACTATTAATTTTTAATTCCAATTACATAATTTTTTACATTAAATTACGAATCATGAAATGATACGGTGATTACACTCATGTTTATTATGCAAGCTATAAATAATAAAGTATTAAGACGTCAAATTTAAGTATGTTGCTATGATACTGGGTTTTAATGCGTGAATTGCTGCACAGCAGTTATTATACTAATAAAAAAAATATTTGTTTATTTATATATTTCACTTAAAATTGAAATCTAATAACAAAAGAAAGAAAGGAAGATTTTAACTGTGAAATAAGAAAAAAAAATAAAAGTTTTAATAGGTGAATAAATGAATTAATAATTAAATGCACTTCATATGAATTTAGCCGATTAATTACATTATTTTATTATACAGAATTATAGAATTAATCTTGGATACGCCCCTGTGTTTACAAAATAGTCTAATAAATAAAATTCACATATTTAAAAACTCACACAAAATAAAAAATCAAATTTTAGTTTTTATCTCATTTGAGTGGGTAAAAAATCAAACAGAAAGCGCTAACTTAAAAGAAAAAATAAAAATAGGTGGAGTTCTCAAAAAGTTAAGAAAAGAAAGCAAGAAAGGTAAAAAAAAAAAAAAGGACAATAAAATTTTAAATTCAGTAAATATGACTGATAAAAGTTGGCGTTATGTAGAGTGTAAATGGTCAGTTCACACAGTGGCATACAGACTTAGATAAGAGCAAGCGTTTTATGTCCTTTCATAGAAATGCACGCCTTTCAATCAAAAAATGAAATCAACAAGTTAAAAAAAAAAAAGATCAATTTTATTATATTTATATTCATATGGGTGTACTTATACATTATAAAAAGATGGCTACTTGAACATAAATGGCACACTACAAACACACGCTGTGTTCAAACACAAAATATGCGCAAATTTGACTGCACCTGTTTCGCCAAGTAAAAAAAAAAAAAAAAAGGGGAGAAAAAAAATAGCGAAATAAAAAGAAAAAGACAACATTTATTTTAGCTGATCAGCGTGCCTTCTACCGGAAACATTCATGCCACACAAGATGGCGTCGAAAACACTTTTAAATTTTTTTTTTTTATTTAACAAATATTATTAAGTGTTAGTTTTACAAGTGGAAAGTGACAAACGTGGAAGACTATACGTCATCATATATCATTCACTAACAAGCGAACAAAATATTTTCCGCTTTCTTTTAAACTTGACCGCCTGACGTGTTTGACCAGCGAAATCAGCGCCAATAATGCGCTAACTTTAATTTATCAACTTCAAGTGCGCGCCTGACCTTATGAGCAAAAATAAAGATGGAAGAAAAAGAAAGAGAAAAAAAAATAAAAAAAAAAGAAAGGTGTAAAGGGATGAGGTGGAGATAAGGCTTCCTTGAGATGCGGGAGAAATTTGAGCAATGCACGAGGTAGGCGAAGATGGGCAGCGTATTTTGCTGCATTCGATTTCACACGTGTGTTAAAAGGTCACAAAATAATGTTGAAAAGAAATTTCACAACAAAGAGACAAAGGAATTAACAAGATAATGGCGTAAATTGAGAATTTAATAGCGCCGATCATTCTACTAACTTAATTGTTGACTGCGATCGGGGATTAAGTGGGGTGTCACGTGACATTAACAATGATAGTTTAATTGAGACCTTTAAAAGACAATTTACTCCTCTTCAAAATATTGATTAGATTACCGTACTGTATCAACAGTTAAATCTCTATACAGTAGTACGAAATTTTGAGTATTGTAACGAGGGTTTTTTTTTTTTTGGAAATTCTAACAAGAGTTTAGATCAGTTAACTCAATTATTTTTTGCCGTGTTTAAAATGCAATAAAAAATTATTTAAAAAAAAAAAAAATTTAAACCGTAGTATGAGTAAGAAAAGAATTGAAGAATTTTAATTATTTAATTTAATTTAATTTTTTTTAATAACCGTGGTGGTGACTGTATTTTTCACTTTTCACTGTGAAGTTGTGCTATAAATAGCTTTTTCTATCTGGCCAATGCGATTGTTTTAAAGAACACGTCCTTAAGCGATTTGAGCTTTTGCTTAATAAATGAGTTAAGTGCGAGTGTGAAGTGCGAACAAGCTTGTTGAACATGTTTCAAACTTGTGTTTTATTTCGTGCCACGTCGATCACCCACGTTATGAAAGTTAATTGCGGCAATTCTTATTATTGAGATAAATGGCGAACGCGAGCACTAATTTGTAGCTGTCAAATGGAGAAGCGGGCACGTGATTACATTTTTTTTTTTTTTGAATTGCTAGCGATTTGGTGAAGCTATCTGTCAAACCCCAGGCGGTTGACTATTTACAATACGTATTGCTTAGGCTAGTCACTATAAGGCCAGCGCATTTAATGTTTGCGCCAGCACCTCATGTTTAACTCTAGTACCGGTATATCTTTTCTCAGCCCCTTTTTTCTGCACCTCAATTTACGTTTTTGTGCTCAGTTTTCTATGGTCTATTACAGATGACTTATATCACCGATAAATGCTAATTATGATTCGATTGCAAATTGCTGTGCAGTATTAGGAAACTTAATGTAACGTGTCAATAACAAAAGATATAATATTCATGTACATGTACTTTCAAACTTAAAAGCATCTACAGTGATAAAAACTCTCAATACAAGTAATAAAACTCGCTAAACAATGAACAAAATAATTTGAAAAGGTGAGAAATACAAAGAATGAAATTCGCTCTCATGAAATATTGTGTAGGCTACATTAACATCGCGTAGTTGGAAGATTACTAATTAACTGTACTAATTCAGGATTTTGATTTTTTTACGAAATCAAATTGATCTGATACAGTATATAATTATATTAATACATGATGCTGTTTTGTTAAAGATCGTGAAGTAAAAATAACCGATTATTGAGATTAATAAAAATATAATAAGATTATTCTTAAGAGAAATAATCTATTTTATATTATATTTGGTGTAATAATGATATAATATTGTAGGAGCAACCTGCTCCATTCTGGAGTAAAAATTTTATTGAATTCGGTTTTTGCTAGAAATAAATTACCGGTACATTTTTTAAAGTAAAACTTTGTTGTTTAATTACGGTATACATGTACCGTACTACAGTACTGTAATTGAACTGTTGTGAACAATATTTAACTAGCACGAATTTGGTTCAACAAATTATTTTAATATGGCAATTTTCAATACGATTAATTAAAGTGACATTAATAAAAATTATTAGTCTATTAATGCCATTGGATAATTTAAATAGTTTAAAGCAAAAGTTATATGGATCAACAGCCGGCATTTAAATTTTGAGCTAAATTTGAATTTAAGTAAAGTTTACTTTATTTATTTGCTTTTATTTTAGGTTCTCGCCAATTATGGCAATTAAGTAAATATTTATTAAATAATCCGCCGATACAAGGGTGTTCTAAAATTTGAGCAAATTTGTGGTCTGATTTGGTAAGAAACGGGAGAAAAGTAGGCCTATACAGTATACAAGTTATACTATTAGTTCATTAATTAAATTTCAGTAATAACGAGAATTTTATTTAAACCAGTATTTAATTAATTTAATTTCAATGCATAAGAATGGACTTTGCAAGCGATCCCCTCTCCTTTTAGCTACCGGTAGGGCCGGTTCTACCATTGAAACGAACTATGCAACGGCATATGACCCAGGCCCCAGAGGGCGCAAAAACTTTGCCCCTAGCAAGTTGGGTGCTTTTTAAAAAATAATATTCTGTCATTTATTCCATAATGTGAATTATTTAGTATCTTTCAGTGCTTAATTGAACATTGCATTAATTATCCAACTTTTGAGGGGAGAGAAAGCAATAAGACATAATTTAGTGAGTTGCTGCAGCATTTTTGTTCTTGCTTAAGGCGCAAAATAGTTTATAGCCGACCCTGCGTTTAGGGCGTTTGGTGCTTTAACCATACGCAAAAGTAACCAAAAGACGAGTTTATAAATATACCGCAGTGTGATTATTACATTCCGGTAGTGTTTAAATTGGGAATTTATTCGTTGAAAAATTCATATTTAGTATGTGCCGATTATTATTTCAACCTGCGCTTATAAAACAGCTTTATAAAAGTGTGAGCACTTATGTTAACGACTTTATTATTTGCTCTAAATAGGTTAATATATTGCAATAAACTGAAGAAGGCAGATTCTCAGTGTAACGAAGTATTTTTCAAACAAATCCAGACGAAGTTTGTTCATTCAGCTGTGAATTTAGAAACATTTATTAAAACCCAAGCACATAAATATTTACATTTTCAAATTCCCATTTGGAATGAGTAAGGAAAACAAAGCGCTATCTCCTATTGGCAAGTCAAATAGAGGGCGCATGCGCATTCGATAAATAGCCGACATCTCTGACTAAATGTTTACAAGTTAAAAAACGATTTTGAAAAAAAAGATGGTGAAGAGGAGAAACGAGAGTAGGAAAATCTGTTTTGAAAATTTTCTCGTTTGGTGAACGCAACGAGTGATGATCTCCACGTCTCATTGAAATAACAACACTAATATAAACCAATTCCTCTTGAAATATCTATTTAAAAGGAAGTTGAGTCGATATTTGTTTGTCTTTCCTCTTTTTAACTGCGTCTTTTTTCTACCCCGACCGGTTTCGTTTATATTCAGCCTGATATTAGGCTGCAATAAAAAGATCGTCTGGTTACAGATGTAGCACGTCATTGCGACGGCTCATCAATGGATGCGCACAATTTTAATTACTTTCATTTAAAAGATTTGAATCTTTACGCAGGCGTAATTTATGGGTAATAGACTCAGTATAGTAATTTAGTTTTTTTTTAATTTTCGAATGCCACTTGAGTCACCTATCAACTGCCATGACGTGAAAATGGAGAAAAAAACGTCTTATACCCTTCAATTTTGCAAAAAAATATTCTAATTTTAGAATTCGATATAATTAATTGCAGTTTTTCGTTTTAATCAAACATTTATTTTATACAATTACTTCAACTAATTTTAAAAGCTCTAATTTTTTTTTTTTTTTGGCCTTTAACAAACTAGTGATATCTCTTTTTATGTAAGTTAGTAGAACGAAATTCAATATTAGATAGAATGAAATTCTCCGTATAAATTTTTTTTTTAAAGTTACGTCTGCGAATATTGTATACAAATTGCCATGTACCGGTAAATTAATAGCCAAAAAAAAAAAAACTATTGTTACTTTAACGAAATGTTTAGTTTAACGTGAGAAGTGGTATTTAAGTATTTTTTTCTGTTCAGCCTGTTACTAGTACCGTAATTAAAAATATATAAAAGATCGAAAAAAATTCGTGGCATACTCGTACACTATATTTATTAGCAATTTAAGTTGGCAATTTTTTTTTACAATTGCTTTGTATATCGACGTTTTTCTGCATTATAATCGAAAATTTATTATTATTTTTATATGGTTATTAGGAATATAGGGTTAAAATTTCATAAAGAAGAAATTATGAAATATGTATTTAAACTAGTGATAATCGATAAGACTTATTAGTAATAATGCAACTCTATATTTATTTTATCATGAGACATTTAAAAAGACTCGCATTAAATAAATATACTGCATCAAGTTAATTTGTTACTGTACAGAAAATTAAAGTTTAGGTTTTGACTTAACTTTAAAGATTCAAAAACTTCAAAGTTTTTAACATTAAAAAAAAAAAAAAGAAAAAACTGACAAACTAGTAAATAATTCTGGCACCGGTACTTAAAAACTTCAAAACACGCGTGTTGTTTTCTAGCGCTTTAGAATGTTAAAACGTCTTTGATAAAACGATTGCTTAATTAGTCGTTTCTATCTTATTTCTAAAAGAAACAAATAATAATTTTTCGGCAAAGTTGTTAAATGATTTTTCATCGCCGTTTGTTATAGCGTAATTGACTGGCAAACAAGCTTTTCGGTTGAAGTGAAATGACATTCCATAGCAATTCGTATTAAAATAAATGGTGAATAAACACATCTAGAGTGAGTTTTGAGAACAGCAGACGCACATAAACTGTGTGTATCCTGTTTATGTACTGATATAGATGTGTTTGAAGAGATAAACTCTTAAGACAGGCCAGTTATTTGTATAAGCTCAATGATAATTTCCTTGCAAAGTGAACACATGTGTTGTCTATGGATGTGATGTCTTAATATATCTTTATGCGCGCATATACATTTACTGCATCAATCGTCAGCGCAATTGCACCAAGTGCTCCATTTTCACCTCTTTTCTTCTTCCTCTTTGCGCCCTCTGCGAAAGCCGACGCATTCATTTGTTTTCAAAATGCACATGCAAAGGTATATTGGGGAATGCCATAAAAACATAGAAATTAGAAACACATGACCCCGACCGTGGTCGGATCAGCAAAAAGCGATGGAAGGCTTATACCGTGATCTTTACTCCTTCGTTTTAAAGACCAAATCAAATGAGAGGAAAATCGCGCCGAAAATTAATGCCCCACATCACTTGCAATCGGATATTGAATGCTAAATCTAATTTTCAATCCAAAGAGGGGGTCGGAACTTTTAACTCAATACGCCCATTGAAAATTTTTTTAAAAAGTGGTATTTACGGAAAGCAAATGTATCTAAAAATGTAAACATGGTAAATATAAACCGAAGTTTTAACTTACTTTAACTACTCAATTGCCTTTTATATTTTTGCATGCGTTGACTATTGCTTTCTCGGCTAGATACATGTACTTGTACCGTATATTCTATTTTATTAACATTTATTGTGGATTTTTAATTTGCATTATCCATAATGTTGCAAAAGTTAAGCTATAGAAATCGGGGTTCTTTGTAAACTTTTAATATTACGGTAATACATAATTTTAAAGGAAATTGTAGAATAAAATAAGGTCACACAATTTTTCTTATTTAAATATATTATGAAATGACTCAAAATAATATGTTAAATAATTTATAACTGTATTTATGGTGGGTGTGACATCTTTTACATTTTTTTTTTTTTTTATAATAATCAACTAGAAATTTAAGGATTTGTAATGTCGTAATCTTTGAACTTCAATTAAACAAAATTTATTTTTTAAAAAGATGTTTTTGTTAATTTTGTTTACTTTCGATTTTTTTTTTTTTTTTTTTTTTATTTGAAATATGCCCCACTTGGGAGATTGGATACAAGCGATATTTTAACATTATCATTCGCTATTTACAAGAACATTGTCGAAAATCTGTTTTATC